>JAQIXU010000217.1:0-49616 GCA_034701245.1 Strigamia transsilvanica
TGAGGGAATAATGTCTATTTTTAGACCATAAATGAGTCATAACCAACTGTAATTTTCAAATTTCCAATACAGCGGGCTGTGGTAAAATTATCAAACGTTGACCAGTCCGCGGCAATAAAAAGGTTGGGGACCACTGCCCTAGATGACCGCCTCTGCCTGTAGGTTGCCCGGACACCTGCGCCGGCCTTGGTTTAGTTGAGTCTTGAGTAATAAACTTAATCGGAATTCACTCCTGAGAGTTTGTAATTGTAGTACTTGGTTGGTAGATTGACATAATAAATAAATTACAATTTCTTAATTTTATTGCAAATAAGACTATTGAGACTAGCAAAGCTACAAATTGTTTTAATCAGAATTCCCGTTTTTCTCTGTATCTGACCATTCATTGCTGAATTAAGAATAAAGACGAAAAAATCAGAAAAAAACGCAGTACATTTTACAATTCATATAACAAAAATGCCATGTCATTAGATGATAAATTTTAAATCTATGTAAACAGCTTAAAAAAGAGAAACATAATTTTGATAGTCATACTTAAAAAAAAATCAAAACACAAATCATGTATGTAAAAAAGAAAATTAAAGATATTTGAGTATATTCATATATTTATATATATATATATTATGTATAAGAATCACTTAAATCTTCAATCTCTTAATATGTACAAAATTGTAATAAAAAAAAATAAAAATAAAAAGGTAAAACTGCAATTTCATCAAACTAAAAACTCATTATTATAATTCTAATAGAATCATCTGCTAATTTGCTATTGAAATTACAGAGACTAGTGTACAAAACAAACAAACATGAAATGAGATATGGTACCTTAAAAAGAAAGTTTAGCCTCAAAAAATAAAAAATCTCCATTCTAACTTATTCTGAAGGTATAGCACCGTGTTATTCAATATATAGGTGTTTTTTTTTTATCTTTATTACAATATCACTGTAGGTAATCAATGATTACCATTTTGTTGTTGAAATCAAAACAAAAAGGTACAAAGCAAAACAGAAGATTATGTCCGACAAATTTTCCAATCCAATATTTCTAACAAAAATAAATGCACCATTTCACAAAGCAGAAAATAAGAAAATGAAATAAATAAAATCGCCACACAATTAACAGAATAAGTCTCCCTTTATTCTATAGAAAAATAGTTGCACTATGTTGGTTCGTGCGCTCAGAGGGACTATTGAAAAAGGAAAGGATTGTGGCGAGGTGTTAATGACCTACAATATGAGACTCATGGGTCAAGGAAGATGCTCGTGACCGGGATGCAGGTAACAGGAACGATCGAACCGTGTCCTTTCCTTTTTAAGAGGATTTTATCAACAAAAATAAGCTTTCCTTTTCTTATTTGTTTGTTTATTCATTAATTTGTCTTAACTTTCTATTTAGAACAAGCACACATTGCTCATGTAAACATCAAATACTTTTAAAAACAAAAATATTTTGATAAGCCAATTTGAGAAAAAGATAAATTTCCATTAAGACAGATTTGTAAAGCTTATATGTTAAATGTAAGGCCAAGATGATAAAACGGACTCGATTATATGAGTATACACAAGCACACAAATTCACACACATACAATACAAAACCAGCACACAAGGCAACATTAGCATATTCCATATTTGAGAGTAAACAATCAATTTGCCATCGAGCAATATACACCGCCACGATTCCCCATGTACAGTAATCACGTCGACTTTGACCGTGTTCTTGATAGAATGCGGGATGATGAGAATAGGCTCTTACTATTATAAGAGAAAATTATGATATTTTTTCCACTCTAAATCGAGTGAGTTCAAATGTAGGTGGAAAAAAACGGTGAGCTATAATACCATATGATAGATATTTACTCAGAAATTAAAATGAAGAGAAATATCAGTCAGTCTTCAATTGAGATGAGCAATTGCCTTCATTCACTGTTTTTGTCCTAACACAAAACAAGCTTTATGACTTCAAGGCGGTCCTCCTTCAGTGCAAACCGCAACGATGGGGCGTCTTTTACCCGAGTCAGTGCGCGTCACTCGACTCTCGGGCCGAGAAAGTGATCCAGTGAGAGGCGTGGGCGGAGGTTGGCGATTCATGGCATTCACGTAGTCAGCTGTCAGCAAGGTCAACTCCAAGATCTGAAATTATTTTGTCAATTAAATAACAAAGGTAACAATTCGTTTTCAACTTTTGAAACCTTTCTGTAGAAACAAGAAATTTTACCTGCAGTTTGCTCATAGTAAATAGCAATTTCTGAGTATGCGGCTCGCTGATATCGGTCGGACTCACGACTAGCATAAAGTCGTCTCTACATCCGCCAAATGTCACCACTGACTGATACTTATGCTTCTGTATGGGTTGCTAAAGACCAATTAAAATGCAAAATTTACATTCATATGCTAATAAAGAATTTCTCTGTGAAACATTACCATAGTAATGTGATCAAGAAGTGAGATACTATCATCGGAGACGCACAACCACACCGTTGTCTGGTCGGGCATTTTCATCTAAAACGAAAAAAATAATCAGTTAAATTAAACTATAAAACACTTTGCGGAAAAGTAATTAGTAATTCAAATTAGATAGTCTGCTTCATGTTTAATTCACTTACCTTGGCCGAAAAAAGCTTAGTTCCAAAGAAAGACCATTTACGAGTGCACGTAAGGTAAATGCGTGCACAATCTAAAGTGTTCCGTCCCTTTAAAGCAAGCCACTTGTCAGCGAACAACTCATTGAATTGCCTGCAAGCAAATGTGATTAACTCAACTTGAAATTTGAATAGCCGGTCGATTAGAAAATCATTTACTCACTTCAATTCTTCCGTCGTCATAGATTCCTTGTACCTTTGCGGATAAAATCTATCCATTGCCTGCTGGCTCTGATGTTGCGTATTAGCTGGAGTGCCCCCACTACCTCGACTTTTTTCGGCATTGTAATCACCAAATTCAATCTATAACAAAATAAAGAAAAAAATTATACCCGTAATTTAGTGAATACATGGTAACAAATTCACAATATTTTCTTCCAAAAACGGACTATTTCCAATAAGATGAAAGCGAAAAAGAAAAACAAATTTTTCATTAACTCATCCCTCAACGCTAATTGACCCACTCATTAATTCATTCAGTCTAGTCGCATGCACAACATGACAGCGCCATTAACGGGCGCGTTTGCCTTATTGCATTCATTCGTTATCTTGTTTACGCGAGCTCCACTTCAATTCCATTAGGAGAAATTTAACCCATTAAAGGAGTAATAAATCGATAATCATCTATATCATTCTAGAAAAATAACAAAAATACCTTATTAAATAGAAAATTTCATTAATATGTAAAGGAGGAATGGTGAACCAATCAAAATTCAAAATTAAACTTATTCAGCTGTTCACAGGCTGAGTTTCAACCACAACTGCAAAACAAGAGGTTTCTTCCAATTAATACTTGTACTATCTGCTGCTCAGGGCATGTGCTAAGCTACTTCCTTAAAAAACTTCATATTTTGCCAAGATATGAAGCAAAATATTAATTGTATGAATAGCAAATAGTGACATTTATTAATTACTTATTGATGTTATATAATTAATTTTAAAACTGCCAAACTCAGCTCTATCCATTGTATCATTTTAAAATTTATTTATTAGTTCCAGTAAACAAATGAAATTTTTGTGCTTGGGAGGTTCTGAACGTAGATTCTGGACGAAAGACGAAACGTTACGAGTCAATGCGAATAAAGTGAGATCACGGCAAGAAAATGAGGAGGGAGACCAAGCGATTGCCCAACGAACAAGCGTAAAAGGATAGATAAAATAATAATAATAATAATAATAATAATAATAATAATAATAATAATAATACTAATAATAATAATACATTGAATTATTTATTTATGCCCAACGAATCAAAATGGTCGAAAAAAATTGGCAACAACTGGTTCAAATCGAATAGCCGACAGACTGTACTAATCTCTTTAATCGACATCAAATAAGGCCACATAAATTTGAAGCTGAGGTTACTAATCGAAAAAATACGATGTGTGTGCCCATACAATTTATCATTTTGATTAGAATTGCTAGTAAATAAATAGCTTTTACCTGAGCCAATAATACGGCCAATTCAAGCGCGAGATCTTTGCTCACTGGAAACCTCCCATTGACAATTTCTTCATTCACTTGTGCTATGAGCAGTAGCCTTTCCTTTTCAGTCTCAGATTTGATAAAATTCCTTAAATATAACCTTTAAAAAACAATAATTTAATTAATACTAACCGTATCTATCTAAGGGTTGTATAATTATTAATTACCTATTTTTATATGTGAGTTTCAGCACTCTTGTATTTTCAAACTTCCCAAGTTTGTTTTCTCGTAAAGCTGTTTCCCATTTCGAGATGACATCTGCCAACTAAAAAAAACAACATCAAAAATAAATAAATGAGAAAAAATAAAGCTACCTAAAGTGGCCAAATAACCTTAAATTACCTTAACATTCGATTTCAAATAATGCTCTATGTTATTGTCAATAGGATCGTCGCTGAACAAAGCAAATCCGGACAAGAGAGTATCTCGTACTGCAATTTCTTGATTAAGAGTTTGAATAAACTCTTCAACAGTCGATGATCCATCAAATCCAACAACCTATTACAATTGTGCAATTGTACAAATAAATAATATCATCAGTAATCAATCATTTATTAAATCATTCGTATCCGTTCGTACCTGATATGTGCCATTCAAAAAATGCACCGGGATGCTATGCGGGAGGGAATGATGATAAGGATTCTTGAGCAAAATTGACAAAACCTCCATCCGGGACGGTTTTGCTTCCCGACATCCGTTCTGTTTTGTTCGTTCTAAGGCACGCTGGCAAAATATGGCGTATTTGCCTATTTCAGACCTAAAAAAAACATGTCGAAAAATAAATCGCATTTTATTTTACCGGTATACGAAATTGTATAACCCATTGCTTCAGTAAAGCTATCATTTCATTTAATTTTTATAATTCTGCAATAAACTAAAAACTAGAAACCGATTTTTCTGGTTTTGATTGAACCAAATGTGCATGCACAAACAAAATCAATGCGTTAACGTTATATAAAATAAATCACTCACTTTGAGTCCGCGTTCCTCTCCAAGTGCAATTTCAGGTACCAGAGGAGGCGATTGTTCTTTGGAAGGAAGAGCGAGATAGCGAGGGCCAATAACTGCCACCCCTGAATGAAGACAAAGTTAACGGGATTCATCTTGCAGTCAGGAAGAGGTGGGAGGCGCTCGGTCACATTAGAAGTGGGAGAGGTTTTCTCTGCACCCGAACTGTCACACAGGAACAAGGACTGTGTGGCACACAACAACAGTTGCTGTAAGAAGAGACAAAAACAAAACAAAGTGGTGGTTGTCTCGTTTTCAGCTAATGGACGAAGGATTATCCATTTTGTACGTGTTAGTCATGAGAACATCGAACTAAAAGTTAATTCTTTTTACTACCAGTCACAAAACATTTCTTTTTTCAAGGATAAAGTGTCATTCAATTAAATATAGACATGAATGCATGAATAGGTAATATCTCGAGCACCTCCAAGCACCAAAATACAACATGTATCAAAATATATGTACGTGCAATAGAAGAAGAAAATAAACTACAAACAACAGAAAGAAAAAACAAAATCCAGAAATTAATTTGAATTTTGACTATTGACCTGCATGCCAACTTTGGTTTGCGTATGTCTCGAAGTCTGTTTCATTAATTGGCAAAAAAATTCATCTTGAAGCTCGGGATTGGATAGGCACTGCTGCAAGGCATTCTGGGCAAGGACGACATGATAGTCAATTCCGGCTGAGTCCAACAGGACTGAGGTAAATAACTGACAAGACTATAAACAAAATTATCCTTTAATATCATTCATTATTCATGTTATGTTGGGCACTACCTTAAATAATTTCACGGCCTCTGTTTGCAACTGCTCAGAAGACAATGTCGTGAGTGGTTGAGAGATGTTATCTTTGCTGTAAAGTAGTAGCGGATGTTTCCATATTACACAACCTAAAAAATCAACAAAAAACATTGCAAAAACAGCTTTGGCTAAAGCTGAACCTATTAAATGCATTTATACTTGGGTCGCCTTCCATTTCCATTAACCGCTGGACTAACTGCTCGTACTGAGTGCCCACATTTGTGCCGACAGCCGATACTACTGTAAGATGATATAACCACGTGTCCTTAAAAAAGTAATAATTAGTACGCTAATTAAAAAACAAAATTTGACTAAATAAATATACTTTCTCTTGTTTAGATGAAAATAATAAATATGTCGGCCCCTGGTGGTTAGGGAAAATGCCTATTGTGTATTCCTCCTCTTTTTTTGTTCTACTCCCATGATCCCGTTCTTCATCTTCATCGTCGCTGTCTGAAACGTGTTCGACTTCCTCCACACGTGCATCACGCATGTTAATTTGGCCGAATGGAGTCTAGAATTAACCGAAATCGATTCGATTCAATTTTTAAATCGATTTTTACTCACCGTGTCATTTGCGGTTTTAAAGTAGAGAAACATTTTGCCAATGAGAACGCACCAACACCTTTTTGAATGCCCATGCTTCACTTTGACTAACCAGCCTTGAATTGCAGGTTTGTTTTCTTCGCTACTAAATAAAAGTTTGGTGGCAATTCGCCTCAAGACGTTTTGAAGAACTGCAATTAAATGCAATCAGGCATTAACAAAACAAGCTAAATTTATGGGGGCTGAGTTTACCTCGAACCCATTCTTCCATGGTGGCTGTGGATTCAGCTGTTAAGTAATACGTTTTCTTCCCCGTTGAAATTTCAAACGTGGCTGAGCCGTCAGCTCTTGTGACTCTACAAACTTCGTCCAAAGTGATTTGTCCCTGAGGTTTTCTGTTAACGTCATTCTATTTAAAATAAAACCAAAAAAAATATTAATCGCTATTACAATTATATTTCTATGCATAACAGTAAGTATTTACTCACTTGAGATTTATAGTAGACCAAAACTCCATTTTTTAGAACAAACCATCGCTTCCGCCATGTTTTTAATTTTCCTCCCAGTTTTGTAAGGTAACCACTCTTTTCTAAAGAATCCTATAAAAACACAAAAACTAAACTGTGATTTTATGTTTAATTAACGCAACACCGATCTAAGCAAACAACAAAATTCAAAATTGCAACACTGAAATAAAAACCAAATAAAAACCACAAAAAGCATTAAACACATCAAATTACCTCCAAAATCATAGATGCCGCCTGTCCAAAAATCAAATATATTTACACATTTATTTTCTCATAGTGATAAAATAACCAAATTCAACGTGTTATTGCGCATTAAAGTCATTTACCTTTTTTGGACTGTCTTGAGATCCCGACTTCAATAAACGAGGCTCAACTGAAGAATCTATACTAAGTGCATCAGTTGAAATGGCATCTGGGGGAATGGCGTAATCATCGGATGACAAAGCAGATTCGACTGACGTATCTGGAGAATAAAATATTAAAACACCCTTTTCAACTAATCAAATACTTTCAAGCCAATTGTAAATTTTTAATCACACTTTACGCACCAATTGGCTGTGTGTGATCAATCGTGGCACAAAAATCTTTGACTAGATCTCCCTTCTTGAGCGATTTTACTGGAGAAGTGTTTGTGCTCTGTTTTGCCGGCGAAGGACTGCTTCCTGTTTTCAGACTTTTACTCGGACTACTCGTAGATAAACTGGACTCAGTTTCACCACTCGTCGTGTGAGATGAATTTGTGGTCATAGTCACTCGAACGTCCTCGTTGTCGGACGAATCGGAGGAATCACCGGTGAACGGAAAAGACCGGATTTGAGAAGCTCTCTGCAACATAAACAAATTCAAAAAAAATTACAACTGCACTTTAAAACAACAAGCAAAGAAAATAATCAATGAATAAACAAGGCCAACGTAAATTGAAATCAATTTGTAAATAGCCTCGAGTTAAAATTAAATAAATTATCGATTTAAAAGAGAGAAAGAGAAAGAAGTGAATAATTTTAAATATTTTTACCCCTTTCACAGTCGCGTAAACCGGTACACTAATCTCGCAATAAGGATGGGCACCATTAGCGTAAGTACCACAAACGGGTTTATTGTTGTTTGCAGTATCTAGTCAATTAAAAAAAAAGTATTAAAAAGTTAATTAACAAGCACAGAAATAGGAAACATCGGTTTTATCATCAAGTGAAAAGTGATGTGTGTGTGTTTTATTCTTTATTCAGGGGCTTGACACCAATTTCGGTGCAGCGCACAGCAATCGAATGAGTTATTCTTTTGTGGCCATTAACGAGAATCTTAATTAGGGGATGTGTGTTTTCTGTTGGCTCCAGCTCTAGCAATCTGGAAACTAATCAACTCCATACATGCGGCCGTAATATTATTTGGGGTTTACGCATGCATAATTACTCGCAGCATTTGAAAAATAAGAAAATGACATTATTAGTAATTATTTCCATCATCATCAGTTCGAATTTTGTCGAAAACGTATAATGCAATTAAAGAGAATAAGAAAAAAATCAAATTTACTTTTCCCCCCCATTTATTTCCTCCTTGTCACTTATAATTGCAATTCTTAAAATAAATAAAAAAAAATTTAAAAAGATTTAAATAACAACTTTTCATTTAAATAATTTCTTTTCTGCGTGTGACATAAAGAGGAAAAGATGAAGATGAAATTTTAAGTAAATTGAGGGGAAAAGCGCACATTCCATTTCCGTGTCTGAGATAATTAAACTTTTTATCAATTTCTCAGGCAAGAGAGTTTTTACTTCTCAAAAATTTACTCCTAACTACACATTTCACCGGTTTTCCAGAAAAAAAAAAAAAAACACCCAGAAAATGTAATTTTTCTTTCAACTCAAACCGGCGAGCAGCAATTTAAATGCATGAATTTGCTTTTCTTTTAAACTAATTACATCTTCAAGTAAACTTAAAAATTTCCCTCTTCTAAAAACAAAAAACAACAACTAAAAACGCTCCTTGAAGCAACAACACTGTGGACATGTGCAGCTGCGATCATAAACAGGATTGTCAAGAGACAAACATAATTAGGCTGACATTATGAATTCATGAGCACCTGTCAATGTTTAAAATACAGCCTAACACGAGCGCCCGACTCATTAAGTGGCTTTTATTTAAATGCTTTGATGATGCATTAGTTTACCTGGATGCGAACCATTGACTAGGCTATCTGATAAGGTCATTCCATTGGAAGCAATTTCATAGATCCGCGATTCCTGCAATAGATTAAAATAGATACATAAACATAAAACCGCCACGAAAGCTGTCGCATAAAAGTGACAACTTTTTATTATTATTTTTTTATATTATTTTATTTACAGTTACAACTTAATTACTACACGTCACCTTTTTCCCGAAGAGTAAACACCCACTTCACACGAACATTAATTACGTAAAATTTTCAATTCGGTCGACCCAATGCGCAAACTTCATTTATCTCGAAGTCTAAATGACTGGCCGAGACACAAATGGCCACCACCTTCATTTTACAGAGGCAAATGACCATCGAGGGAGCAATCTCGATTGCACTCTTGTTCAATAATAAAAGGAGAGCAGAAAATCCAATGGAGAATTGCAATAAGATAAATGGATTAAATTCCATCTCCCTAAATGAACTGCAAGACACCGCTCGATCATTAGAAAACTTAGAACTCACACTCAAACTCACCTCGCACTAAAAATAAAAATGCACTCTCAAACAAAAGCCAACGAACGGCCTGTTTTAATATTCTAAAACCACATAATAAAACATCCAAGGGCACTTAGAAAAGCTTACCCATGATGGAAATCTATGCAAAGGCGGTGTGGGGGGCTTGATCTCGTGCTGACTGCTCCACTGAGGTTCCCTTTCCTTGCTGGGCGTGTAAATTTCTGCATAATCGTGCATTTCATCCTCTTCGGCAGCTCGTGCCAACCTCAAGTTCACCAACCCGGCCTGCTGTTGACCACTGCAACTCGACACCACTTCCTCCTCTCCTCCGCCACTCACATCCCCCGTACCGCTGTCATCCGTGGAGCCGTGGTTGCCCGCGTCCATTTTCTTTGGCACTCTGGAGCGAGGGGGCGGTACGGGTTTCTTTTTCGAGTTGTCCAACAGTCTGTTATTGTTATTGACAGCCGTGTCGCTGCTCCGTCGTGTACTCGACGCGTTGGACGTCATTGGAGGCACCGACGATGGAAGACCAGTGGTCAAAGTCAATGGTGTAAGCGGGCTTTTAGGAGTCAAAGACCGAGGGGTCTCCAAATCCAACGAACCCGAATCGACACGCGAGTCACGCGACTTACTCACATTCGTACCCCCGCCACCATCTCCCTCGGAAGACGGCGTGGAAGAACTTAAAGTAGACGCGTGGTTCTCCTGGTACTTTTTCCGTTCGATTTTCACTCGGGGCGGCACCGTCCGTTTGACTGACCCCTTCTTCTTCGCGTAATCCACGTCCGCGTAAAGAGGATCCGAGTCCGAATCGGCATGTTCCGAGGGAATATCGAGCTGCTCGCAACCGCTGCTGCTGCCTTCCCGCAGTAGGAGACTCAAGTTGGATGCAGACAAATGAGGGGGAGCTACACTTCGCTCTGACTGTGAGTCACCCTGCTCGACCAAACTGCCGCGAGATGAATCCTGAAATAAATTAATCAATAAATTAAATAAACACAAAAAATAAAATAAAACAAAACGAGGCAAAACAGAACGAATTAATTCAATTATTATCTCGCCTGAATTACAAAATCTCAATTAGACGTTTAGAATTTGCTCAATTGCTCGACCCGACACAACGCGTCGCCATATTTTATCGCATGCAATCGAAGCGGCGCAGACGCTGTCTGGGTCTCTCCAATGACTCATCGCTTGTTTTGGAGCAGTCGGCTCGAGCCCAGAGGGGGGAATAGGCAGAGAAGGTGGAGAAGGAAAAGAGAAATTTAGGAGCGATGGCGTTTGGGTTTGTGTGTTAAGAGCACCCACAGCAATCGAGAAAGGGAGCGGCCAATATGAACCGTCACGTGTGCCAAAAAGTCATGCTTCCAGGAATTTCGCATGGAATTTTACACTCATTGCAGTTTAGCCGCGTCTTCGTAAATCGATAGGAAATTCCCACTCCCCACACCTCATTAACTATATCGCTTTAAGAACGACTACATATACACACGCCCAAACGAAAATTGTTGTTTTCTTAAATTAAAGAATTAAAGTTTTCACATTTTGCCACAAGCCCTTCATTATAAACGTAAACCAAACATTTTTAAGAGTAAACAAATGCGCTAAAACCCGTCAGTTTCGCATCCACATGTAAGCGATTTTTAATTAGTCGAACGTGCATCTTCGAGTTCCTGCAGGCTTTCAACAATTGTAATGTAAAATTAATGGCGCTTAATCATCTCCTAGCAAAGCTCAAAAGCAATCTGAAAATGGAATAAACCTTCGGGTTTATAGACTATTTTTATCTTTAAAAAATACGCCAAAAAAAATAAAATAAAAGATCTAATTGAAATTAAAATGAAGAAAACGAAGCTTTTTGACCTCGCCGTCATCACCAGGGTTCGTGGCGCGTGTTTTGTGTACAGCATGATTCTCTTCATCTGCACTAAGCAGCTGTAATGACTACCTAAAGGGGCCACGATCCCTCTAAGTAGTGTTATCAAACTACTTAAGCATGTGAGAATTAGTACACATCATACCTTTGGCGAGGTCAGAGCAAATAACACGAATAAAGAGTTTGGGTTTAAATTGAATTAACAAACACCCTGTCCAAACTGTCAAAGCTTTCGGATTGAAATAAATGGTAATCCGCATCCGGAGGTATCGCCAATCCCGCAGCATTTTTTCCCCCCATTCGGTTTCAAAATGAATCCATACAGAGAAGCTTTGCCAAATCCCAGGAGCAGCTACGAACTAATTATCTATGCATTACAAACAAGAATTCCTTCTTTACTTTACTTTCCTCGCAACACCGGACCACTCTATTTCCTGGAGCGAGGGTAGACCAATGTGATGTTCTACGCATGAGGATCCCCCGCCCTTGATGTTGTGTATTAAAACTCGTGACTCATTCATGCCAATTTAGTATCGATCTAATGTGCCTGCTCCAAACAAAAATGTCACGAAATAGAATTTTAATCCTCCTGTACATGTAAATCCTTTTTGCAGCCAACTAATAAATAATAATGCAAAGTTTTGTATCTCTTTGACAGTAAGTGACTTATTCTCCTTAAATACCTTACAGAAGGCGAAAGCAACGAAAAATTCGTCTTGACTTATCGTGGTAACAATATTAAAGATAAAGAATGCGCCAAAATGCAGTGGCGAATCTAGACTTATTGGGGCCCTGATGCTAGAGGGCCCCTTAACACACTGAACACACATTTTTTCCTGGGGGCCCATGTTGCGTCAGGGGCCCTAACGCTTAAGCCTCATTAGCCTCATAGCAGATTCACCCCAGAACAATTATGAATTGATTTCACCCCATCGTCAAGCATTGTGCATAAAATCACGATTCCGAAGTACTCTCAACTTCAAAAGGTTTGTCTTTCTGTGTAATATAACTTAGCAAACTTAGCAAAATAACTCAAACCAGTGGGCTTAGCCAAGGAACTTTAAAAAGTAATTTGAAATGAATGTAATTTTTTCGGCACGGAAAACCCATTTTTATTTTTTTAAACACAGAATTGGATATTCGTTTTGATGGATGCTATTACCTCTACACTCGTGGGAATGTCGACTTTTCTTGTCAGTGTAAGAAATAAATTTAGGCCCAGAATATTTCGGAGCAACCAAGTTACATGGGAGTTGGAATTTGCTCTCAAGTCAAGCACATCAACTGCACTCGCTCGCTTTCCTTCTATTTGAAGAAAAGATCAATGAACAGAGAGTTCTGCTGAAATTCCTTCACCAAAAAGGAAAGAATGAAAATTTAATGCTGCGCTTCCCTCTACCCTGTGCCATAGTGGGCAATAGTCACATCCACCCCATGTTGTACCACTCCTTACTCCTCTCTGTTATATTCTGCACAAATTACATCAATTTGCCTCCTTTCCCACGCGTTCAAAACCGCATTTTCATCTTCCCATCATTTCAGATGCTGTCAGAATGATAAAACACTCGAGAAAGACGATGCTCAAGAATACAACAACAAACATTTATCAAACAAATTTATATGCACTCAACTCTACCTCACTTTGAAAATTCGTCTCCATCTTTCCGCCCTTTAAATGCTGCCAAAAAAAGCCATAACTACAACATTCACAAAATAAATGGGTATCAAAAACCCAACAGTTTTGCATTATATAACACGTACAACTTGACAGGACTTCGGCCATTTATTCTCAACTGGTGGCACCTCAATACAAGTACAAGACTTTCGTGTAAATATTTCATCCGACCGCTTGAAGAAGGAAAATGCGAAAAAAAAGCAATAGCAAAAGCAAGACATGGCAGGCACGCGACCCGTAAACTGCGCACCAGGGCACGCGCATCGTGTTTGTGTAGAAGTTCCCCGGTCGAGGAAACCGAATCTCCACCACGACAGCGACGGGCACGACATGCACTCGTGATGGCGCATCTTGGGGACAAAGGAAAAGGTGACGAGGTCCGAAGGAAATGGATGATATATTTCAACCACCAAGATATATTTTTGCGCATTTTGAAAAAAAATAAATAAGTCGGAGAATAAAAGAAATGACGGGGCTGATATCAACAAATAAAAATACGCAATTTGAGCTAATAATAAATAAGTGGAAGGGAATGGCTGATTCGTTCAACCACAGTGAAATATTTCCTTCATAAACAGAATTTGCATAATAAAATATAAATTTTTAACATTTGGACGGTAGCTCAATTTTTCATTTCCCATCGACTCAAACAAAAGGGAAGAAATTTATGCAAATGTGATTGACACGTTAAAGTTGAATGTAAAATAAAAGTAACTTTAACTTCGTTCTTTAGCTAATGGAAATGCCAATACGTATCAAAATTTTCTTCCATTTAAAAAAAAAAAAGAAAATAAAGAAAAAACAGTTTGAAGGCATCAAAAGAGGAAGATGAATAGTGAAAAAAGACTCTTTTTGTCCCTTTCAAATACAAAAAAAAAATAAAAAGAATAAAATAAAAGTGTTTTTTTCCCCACCCAATTTTTTTTTATACCTCAGTGCTCGTTCTCTGTCTTTCATTTCCAATTTTCTGAGTTTGAAATTGAGTACAACGTTTAGCCAACAGCTCCAATTGTTCATTGCACTTCTGATTTTGCTCTCGCAGAGTTAAATTCTGATCCTCTAGCTGTATTTAAATTAAAAATCAATCATACAAAATGTCAAAGTATTTAATTTGCAATAAATTCAAGTCACCTCTTTGAGTTTGTTCGCCACCCACTCTTTGATCCGAGCCGCCTTCGCCTCCACTTGTTTGGCATCTTCAAGCCGCATCTGCTTCTGGAAAATGACACAAGATAAATTTCTTAGATTTGCATTTCTTACATTCAAAGACAGCACTTCAAAACAAACACACGCACACAACTCAATAACTGCACCACACATTCTCAATCATCCATCTTCATAAGCATCATTTCAATGCACACACGACGTTTCTTACACTGGAATGTCCAATAACCCCTTAGAAAATTCCACATTCCTTTCTTATGTCTCACTTGATTAACTTATTCAATGATACAACACTTTGTTGTCAACAATTTATATCTTTTTAATTAAAAACCAAATAGAAAGTTTAAAAAAAAGATTTAAAAAAAGACAAAATTGATTCTAAAAGAAAAAGAATGACAAAATCGACTTTAGAAGAAGAAAAATGAATAAAACAAGATAAAAAAAACAAGAGACAGAAAACTGTTATCGAATATAGCATTTCCCAACGGTTTGCAGGCTTATGATGGAGAAATCAATTACTGGTTAAAATTTCACAACTCGTGTGGGTGGTGCATATTGAAAGAGTGTATGTCAGGAGCAGCTGTTGCCACCTGTCTCCCTTCATAAATCAAATTTTGCATATAACTGACCACTCTCCAATATTTGCGGAAAACGAAGAATGAGTACAAAATCCACTTACAAAAGGTTTTATACTTTATAGTCATAGTATATTGATTTATCGCGTTAATATTGATAGTTACACATTAAAGCGTGTAAAACTTTAAATTTGAAATAAAAACATTTTAACGTGGACTTCTATAGTTCTATCCTATTAAATTAAATTAAATAAAAAAAAGTTTTTTTTTGTCTTTCACTTAAAAGGTTTGGAGTTGACATTTCGGTCTCCATCAGAAAACCTTTTTCATTTTTCATTTTTTTTTTCCATTTTATTTTATTTTTATGATAGATTTTATTTTTTCTCGCCATGTGACACGGGATAGAGTTTATTTATTTATAAAATTATTATTTTTTTGGCATTTATATTTCTCGTTTTCTCATATTCTATTATTCAGTCGTATCGTAGTCACTTATCAATAAGCAATTTGTTTTCTGCATTTTAAATGCAATTTAACAGCTTTAAAAATAAAAATAACCGAAGAAAAATCACCGACGAGCGGTACACAAGTGTAGATAATCCACGAGTGTGGTGAATAGTGTAAACTGTCCGAAAATGATATAAAAGTGATCATTTTAGTCAATGCAATCTCCTGCTGGACTCATTTTTCACCAGCTAGCTGACACGGGCAATGCCGAGCAGGACAAAATGGAAAACTTTTCGGCCAGATGTCGTTCAAGGGGAAACACACTTGGGATTTTTCGGAGCCTCACATGAGAAAAATGAACATTTTAAGCCATGCGGGCACCGGTCGACTATTTGGCCAAATTTGTTAGCAGCTGTTGGAGCAAAAGCAATCTCAAACAGCGTGTCAGCACTTCAAATATATGCAATAAGCTTTCCCTCCCACTTCCTTTCTCGTCATTGCTCCACACCCTTCACGCTTTTCCACATCCAACATCGTTTTTCTGCTGATCACCTGTCTATTTGATAGGTGTGTGGTTGGAAATCATTGAGGCTTAAAATTCAATTTCATCTTGACTAGTTTGGTTTGAGGTGCCAAACTCATCTTGATGTGAGATCCATGGATTTTCAACTGGGTCATTTAGAGAACAATGACCGCTCTGTCCACTCTCTCTTGAGTAGATATTCATCACAAAAAAAGAAGAAAAAAAAAAAGAAAAAAAATAGAGATTGAATCTATGCATTATTCCAAAGATGGCTGCATGAAGAGCCAAGCTGGCGCACGCGAATGGCGCTGGGTAATTTTTTGACCTGTCCAATTTCCATCAACTGACTCGGCAGGTGATTTGTGAGAAAAGTTGAGTTTAATCAACAAATTTATGAAAAAAAAGGAGAAAATCTTAAATGCAATATTTTTAGAAACGAAACCAAACTTTCTAAATTGAAAAAAGAAAAGTGATGAAGTTTATTAATCCAATCAGTACGCAACGTCTTTTTAATGCTCAATTTAACGAAATTGATTTAACTTTTTCAAAAGTTCCAGCAAAAATAAATATCGTACAACGATATTAAGTGTGACAGGTACGAGGACTTTTTTTTGTAATGTTGTAAAATGTGAAATGAGCTCGGAATAATTGAATTTATGGTCCCTTCGAGCCATCATCTTCAAGCATTACTATCTGGCTTCAAACAACATTGGACAAACCCATTCATATCCTTTTCATATTCTCATGCCATTTTATTCTACACTTTCCCTCTTTTTTCTTTTTATATTTTTTTACTATTTTCCTCTCGACTCAATAAGGCAGATAAGTACAACAGGCAGCTGGAACATTTGTTTCTCGAGCTCACATAAAAAGAGCTCTGAAAATTCCCAATCTTGTTTTCTTCGTTGCAGTCAAAGAAAATAACAAGAAAAGCGTTTTCCAATGTTACTTCGCCAACCAAACGCGGGTGAGGCACAAACACTAAACTCAATCGAGTTCAAAACATGCTCATAAGAATGAACTTGTTGCCAATCAAGTAGCAATCAACTTCCAAAGCAGAGAGAATAATGTCTTTTCCTTTTCTTTTAAAACTATTATTTTTTTTTTAGCACTGTACTTTCAAACTTCATCAATTCCTTCATTTCACAAGCATAAAAAACTGCAGCAAGAGAAACTCATGAGGAGTACGAAAAAAGAGTGGAGTCTCGTACGCCCTGTAAGATTCCACTTGGGAATCTCTGGAATCTCAGGATTTGGCTCTAATCTCGAGAATTCACAAGATTTTGCGAGATCGAAATCTGTGGAATCCCGTACACATTTTTCACCTATGTCGTAACCCCCCTCGGAAACTCGACAACATTTTGCACGTCAAACAATGTTGATAACAAACTTTTCCCCTTCTTATCTCTATCCTGGAAGACGGACGTAAAATTAAAACCAGATGCAAAATTTAGTGCAATACACTGTGTCTACTTTTAACTTTTAAGCAATTCATCCAAAACTTTTTTTTTTATAAAATTCACCACTTAATTACGTAATGTCAGCTTTTTTATATTTAAAACCGAAACATCTGACTCATTATACCCTTTCCAGATCACCCACTAAAACCTTTAAGATTCATTAAAACCACCTCATCCAACTCCTTAAAAGCTTACCTCCACACCTACCCCCAATCTAAAGGCCAAAGGATTACCCTTAAAATGGCAGTGGCCATAGAAACACCAGACTAAACTACTCAATCCACTTCTTTCCCGAAACTAAATAAGACGAAAGTGTAAGTTGAGATACTCGGAGTGAGTGGATCAACATAAACGCGAAAGAAAGTGCGAGAAACGAGATAATCGATTCCCTTCTCCATGCAATCAACTTTCTTTGACCATCTTGAGAATAGCCAAGCAATGCACTTTTGATGAAGCCAGAGAACGCTCCTACACAATGCAATTCCCACTTACCGTCAACCGAATCCGGCATGAAATATGATCTGGACAAATCCCCAATGACAAATTGTCTAAATGAAATGCTATACTAGACACCAACTTCATAGCTATCACTCTTAATTAGCAGCACAGAGCAGCATCAGCTTATCACTTGCAAATGAAATTACGACACACACAAATACATACAACATACTGTAATTATAAATACGAGTATTGTGTGTGAGCTCAATTGTGAATGTGCAAATTCCACGTTAACAGAAAACCAAATGGCAGCTCCAACTGCATCTGGTTACCACAACATTTCGCCTAATCACTGCCATCAAGAATGAACTTAAAGAGATGAGGGAAAAGAAGAGAGGAGTGAAGAAAAAAGAGCTTCCAACCTTTTGATAAAAGCGACCTGCACGTACATTGGCACTAATGAAAGACTGGCAACAACCTTTGTTGCTGCAGATCATGAATCAAGAAGTAGGAACTTTTAGTCTTAAGAGGTTCTTTAGTGATTCCACGAAGTAAACAGTCCCATACAACTTGATTACTGCACTTTGGCAAAGAGTGTCAACTTCATTACTGGTCTTTGCGAGCGCTCGATCATTTTCATCTTCACGATGCAAAGTCAGAACTTAATAATTGATAAATGTATCTTTGAAGCATACTTTAAATTATCATTTCAACGCCGTATTTCAAGAGTGCTGAAAACCTTTAGGAGGATTACACCTGGAATTTATCACAATCTGTCAAAATTTGTCGCAGCAAAAGATGGCTTTCTCGCCTCACTAACTTTTGATCACGAGTAGACGATAAACATACAAATAGTGTAAAAAAAAATACAATATTCATAAATAATCATAAAGATGCTTGATTTATGGACGACTAGGCATTTAATAAATGATAACAAACAACAAGTTCCTTAATGACAAGGCAGAAAGTAAATGGAAATAATTAATGCGACTTTTCAACAAATCAATTGTCAAGGTTTTGCTTTTACTAAAACAAGAAGTAAAGGTGAAAGAATAAAATAAAGAGATATTTGCTTTGATAAAGACGTTAAAAAAGATGTAGTGGTAGAAGCGAAGTGTTTGGCAGAAGAGTGAGAAGAGGCCCCTTGGTGGCCACATTGAATAGCTCTCATTCACGATTGACTCCACAATCTTCAAAGAAGTGGAAAAAAGGCAAGAGGGATGTGAAATGTGGCCTTTTCCGTTTTTACCGTTACCAAAGTCGGATTCAGGGATTTCAATTCCCATTGGCACCCAGTAAACATTCGGCTATTTTTTTCTCCTTTTTTTCTTTTTTTTTTAACCCAACTTTTCCAATGATGAACGATGCATAGATGGAGTGCCGTGAGTCTGGTCTCTTGCTGATAAAACCACAAGTAAGTAAGGCCAATGTCACATTGTCAAGCATCACTCCCAACAACACATTGCACTATATTCAAGTCAGCCAAATGGAAAATGAAAATAGAAATAAGTTTTATTATTTTTGGTGTTCTATTTAAAAAGAAAATAAATAATTTAAGATTGCAATGTTAAATATGCATTTGGGAAGTAGCCCATAATTTAACGTTTAAATCTCTGCGCTGTTAAATTAAAAATGATACCGCAGGTACAGGATCCCATAGGTGTAGCCTAAACTTGTGTTGCAGGTGCATTAAGGTTTGGTCATTAATGCACATTGGAAACATAAACTAATGGGCTTACAGTTCAGTCTGTTCCAGGTTCCATTAAGTATTCCAGATGTACAAAATGCATAAAATTCAATTTTTCTTTTGAATTATGGATGGTTTTTATGTTTCTATGTAAATAACTTATAAAAAGCCTAGTGCAAGAACTAAAAAAATGTAAAAGTGTTTCTCCATCTTTCTTTTACATCAACACAAATTTTTGCATTAATCTGCATTACGCCATATTAAAATACAGCAGATTCTTCCATATCCGACTTTTCCTCTGCCAGCATATTTTTCTATTTTTTCTTCTTCATTTCTTTACCATCATCAAACAAACCAAAGAGGAAAACATAAAAGAAAAAAGGAAGCAGTGTCTAAAGCTCATATTGCGGACATGGATGCGTGTTCGCAATTTAAAATGGGTTTTATTCTAAAGGGGCAATGAACAACTAGGGATTTTTTTCTACCCCCTTCACCACAATCCAGCATTTTTACCTGTTCTTCCACTTGGGTTTCCAGCTGGTTTATGAGGCGTTCCTTCTCTCGCACTGTGTTTTGAAGATGATGATAGCGGTCGTGCGTCTCTGTCGGAGTCCACTTCGTCTCGGACAGCTTCTGCTCCATCATCCTCACCTAAATAAATAAATTTCAAAAAAAAGTTGAGTCACGCTTTTTATAAAATAAATAACCAGATTTTTTTTTATCCCCATCTCAACTATTTATAATCACGGCTCACCAAAAAAAAAAACCCGTCAAGTAAAATAATATTATTTGCACTCATTTCGCAAGACATCCGCAGGATAGATATAATGTGATAAATGGTTTGTCTATTGATCCAGTCGATATCATGTCCATTCGTGACACGATAAGACGAAAAGGTGGGAAACGAGAGTTTGGAGGCTGGTTTCTCGCTTACTTTACTTTCCTTTTCACCCCTGTGAGGAGGGGGAGATGAATGGTAGACTGACTCTTTCTCGACCTTTCTTGGAAGAGATAAAAGTCCTGCTCCCAAGACGCCAGGTCACCAACTTAACTGCATTCTGATCAACAGTGCGCGACCTTATACCTGCTTTTTTTAATGAGAAAGACACTTTATCTACACTGATTTTTATAACCTGCTTCAGAATGACCATAAGTCAACCGTTCTTATTTATCCCTCCTATTTGACCCGCCATTTTAACTTGGAGAAATCGTTTGGTACGAGTGTTAGAAAACTGCAATGGAATTACTAAACACGAAATCGTGAAGTAAAACTACTAGACACACCAATTTGACGTCAACTGAAACAACCTCTGAAGTAGTTCGGCACTATTGTGTCGCATTCAATTTTTCTTTTTTGGTTGGTGATTTTCCACTTTTGTACTTTCATTTCAACAAATCTTTCCTCGCTTCCATGCAATTGTATTATTTATTCATTTATCTCAAAAAGTTGTTTCACCCCCTAGCCACAGATGCAAAAATCTAATACTAAGCTGCTCAGCCGGAATCAACTTGATTATAACTTTCCAATATTTTAGGAATTCTTTGCGTGAATAATTCAAAGTGAATGGTCCGTCTGTATAAGCTATACTATATACTGTAGTCATCAAAAAGTAATAAAAACATTAAATTCTTATAATCAATAACTGTTGCAAATTTTGACTTACAAATCAATGCTTCGCCTAAATTGTACACCAAATGAAAAATACCACCATTTGATCAAATACTTGCGCTATATAACTAGCAATTGAACGACTCCTCGCATTACATTTCAAATAAAAATATATACAATTAATCTGTTAATCACCACACTGAACCCCCGTTCTTAAATCTTAAATCATTTCATTCGAGTGACAAAATAATCCACGTTTTTGAAATCTCATCTCCATTTAGATTTATTTCTCTAAATTGAAAAGAAAAAATATAGAAAGCAGGCAGAAAAAAAAAGCAATTATGAGTTGAGTTTCGAGGAAGGTATCATGAGATTTAGCAGTTAAGACTTGCAATCCAATATTGCTGAGCCAATCATTTCTCCGTCAGCGACGATGT
This sequence comes from Strigamia transsilvanica, assembly GCA_034701245.1. Taxonomy (NCBI): domain Eukaryota; kingdom Metazoa; phylum Arthropoda; class Chilopoda; order Geophilomorpha; family Linotaeniidae; genus Strigamia; species Strigamia transsilvanica. The sequence continues at coordinate 21,578 of JAQIXU010000217.1, forward strand.
TAATCGGGCAAAACTTTTTCAATCCTTGGGAATCTTGAGATGTGCCGACACTGCAAGACATTTACCTGACAACAGATAATGTGTTGTGCCAATGTCACCGTTCTTCATCACCTCAATCCCATTAGGCAAAGAGGATTTTAGCAACCATCAAGCAGATATCCTTTGATGATTCGCGTGAAACAATTTTAGTTTCCATTTTCCTCAAATACTTTGTTGTTTCCTACGTTAACGTCGCTTATTTTTAACGAACGAATTCTTGCTTTGCTGGATAAATCTTTGCTCAAGATGCAACAAATTAGATGTCACTTTTTAAAAGGATAAGTTAATTTAAAAAATTTAAAGTAGCCGCTCATTGATCTTGCACACGTGTTTTACTTCCCATGTGTGTTCGCGAGCGAAATTATCAGCTCTATTTTTTTTAATAAATGTGTTTTAAGAAAAAAAAATTTAATCCTCTTAAAAGTTGTTACAATTTGAATCACACTGAACTTCATTTATTTCAGGAATTAAATTAAAAAGAAAAAATGCATAAAATTTATTAGTTTCTCAGGACAAGAGAGATTTAAACCATTTTAAAAAGAAAAAATAATAATAATAATACAAACAAAAAGAATAAATCCCTTTAATCGCATAATAATTACACCTTTTTTTAAAGAAAATTTCTCTATTATTTGCAGTCTTAGAAATTTAAATTAAAAGAAGATTGAGCTTGATCAGCCTTGAATCAGACCAGAATTGAGGGTTCTTGGTAAAGCGCATTCAAATGAAATTAAATGAAGACGGAAGCGCGCACTTGCCAATAAAGAGGCTTCATAACATTCAAATTCCAATTAGCAATTTTTATAACTTCAAACTGATTATATTTTCCAGTGAAGGCATCCAAGAAAAGCTGATTAGGTAGAAGAACATGTTTTATTTTCTCCAAGACTAATTTTAATTACTAAATTGTATAATAAAAAAAACAACAACTATGTAACCAAAAATAATCTTCACTTATTCTTTTTCTTTTAAACCTCCTAATTTTAAATGTCCCTTGTGATTCCTGTCATTAAAACAATTTCACATTTCCCACTGCAGAAATAATATACGACAATCTCACCAAACCAAGAAAAAAATAAATCTCTTGAGATGCATACTTTTTTTTCTTCGAACTAGTCTCCAAAAAAAAAAAAATCAATAAAAATACAAAAAATAAAAATAAATAAAAACAAAAATTCAATAAAACAGCCATTCCGTCCGTAAGTTCTTTTAAAATCAAAAAAATCCCATCTCCATCAACAAAATCCCAAGAACATGATATATTTTTTAAAATAAATGCTCTTCGTTTTTCGATATTCCCCCACAAAGACGAAACAAATTTATAAATTAATTAAATTAAGTTCCATCTCTTATTACTTAAAATCGTCCTCCCATAATTAATTGAGTGTTGCCACTAGAAATCTACACTGAAGATAAAACCAAAATTTAAAAAAAGAAAAATAGAAAGGGGGAAGTGAATCAATATCATGAATAAAGCCTAAAAACAAGATAGGATGAAGAAGCGATGATGTGGAAAAAGAGAGACTCCTACTGTGTGTAAGGTTTCATAAAACGATGGACAATGCACTTGTTCTATCTTTGCAAGAAAGCCCCAGTAAATGAGCTTCTGGTTGTGTTACACTTGACCAACGCAACACCTCCCACTGCCACACGTGTTTATGAGTGAGTATACTTATCAAGTTGATGGTGTCTCCACAATACCATTACAGTGGAACCCCCTCGGTCAAGTGTTAGATTCCTTGTGCTCGCTGTATCCTAATTGGGTTAAGATTTAATGACGAGTCTCATCCACATGCACTAGATGAGGTTTTTATATGTAGAAAATAAAAATAAAGCTCTCGTCGCGAATAAAATATAAAAGCGGGACACAAACACATTTGTGCAAAAAGCTCACCCTATTGGAATGCTTCACTGCACAGCACCGCATTGCTGAGGAGAAAACCCAAAATATTGCAGGTGGTGAAACCGACGCAGAATTTTATTTCCGAGAAAAATATTCGAAATTCAGCTAAATTGTGGAATTAGTAAAGAATTTTTTTTTCCGGTTTCGTCAAATTTTCAAATAATATTTTAATTTCAAAAAAAAAATCTAAAAAAAAATAATATTTTTTAATTTTACATTTTGTGCAATTATTTAAATCATATTAATTTTTGGTGTTTTGTATAAAAAGGAATCAAAAAACCAGTAAAATCAATAATTTCGCTCTTTAAACCAATAAAGTCAAACCGCTGGCCAATCCTCCTATGCAAACGAGATTTAATGGTCAAAAATGTTTTTCTTAACTGCCAAATGACCTTGTAGCAAAACAAAAGCCCCGAGCAATAAACCTCACCCATTTCCTTCGAAACTCAACAACCTCAGGTTACTTACACAACCCTAAACCCTCAACGAAGAGAAGCAAATGTGTTTACAGCATTAACAACAAAAGAGCGTCTAAGCTGCTTGTCTTTTAAGCGCACAAGGAAAACAAGTTGGTGACCAAATAGGAAACAGGCAAACTGCCATCTCTCAACAGGCTGAATCATTACAAGCAAGAATGTGTAATTCAGATGTGTGCGTGCATCATTAAGTCAGGGGTGTGGAGCGAGGCAACTATCTTACATCTTCCCTGCAAGCGCAAGCACTAAGCAACAATCACGTAATGATGCTTCGCACGACCATCTTGTTAAATGAGTATGGAAGGTGAGATCCTTTTTTTTCTACCAAGGCAGAGAAGAAAAAAATCTCCCAACTTACATACAAGTCATCAAAGCACTGTGAAACTTTGGCATAAAAAAAAAATTGTGTTGTTGCTGCAGTTTTATTCGGCTAAAGATCACGCCCTCAAGCGGGAATTTGCTGAAAGAACTCAATGTAAATTACAGCAATATCTTCCTCCACTAATTAAAAAAAGTTGTTGAAAACTCTTAATTCAAAAGCCATTTCTCTTATCTAGTTTTCAATTGAACCCTTAAAAAAAAAAGAAAATGATTTTAATTTAAAGTTCTGTCATTTATTTTTATCAGAATGTGATTGTGAAGTTTTTAACCGGCTATTCAAAATATGTTGTTGGAACAAACTCAAAAAATGGATTTTTTGTACAAATGCTTAAATAATATGGTTTCGCTCCTGGGTAATCGGGGTGCACAATTTTTAGCCCAAAATCGATGTATTTACCCCAAAAATCGACTTTTTAGGCCAATAATCGTCACTGCGATGTTACATTAATCCAAAACTTCGATTTTTTGGTCTAAAATGTCAATTTTTTTTATGTAAAATATAATTTTTTGTTTAAAAATGTCAATATTTGCTCTAGATGTGTACATTTTAAAATCTAAAAACGTCGTTTTGTTGATTTTGTTGAAAAATGTTAATACCGATTTCCTGGGCGTACTGGACTTTTTTTGTCCCGAGAACCTGGAAATCGAAAATGCCGGAAGAAACCCTATTAAATAACAAGTGCCCAACGAAGCTCCACTGTTAACACTGAAGATAGATGGATCCAATAAATTTCTCTATTGGTTTCCTCACGACACATTAGGGTCCAATCTTGTCCCTACACAAACTGCAAGATTCATGAATTCAAATTTCATGCACAAAGCGACCATCGCCATTCACCAATCACTCGACCAGTTTTAGCTGAGTAAGGTGTTACACACATTTTGCTTTTTCCATCTGCAACAGCACATCCGCACAATGTGAAACCAGTCGACAACCCGCAGTGCTACTCCCAACTGCCATAGCAGCTGGTCGCCCTGTGAACCCCCTGTCAGCAGAGTGCGAACCATGTCAGGCGAAATGACACGAGGACAACACTATGATTTGTCCTTTTTGACAACTTAATCATCTCGCTCTTCCTGACCTTTTCCTTTTAGGTTTTAGCTGCACTTCATTTCTCACATAAATTCCCTAAAACCTTTCCGTTTCCAACATTTAAACCCAACTCCATCACCAGAATAAAAAAAAATGTTAGTTTTTCTCACACAATGAGTGCAATTAGGCTTAACACGAGCAACTACGGTATCTTAAAAAAGCGTTAAAACCGCAACCAACTTATTCCCAACAAAATTTCTAATCGTAAAATCTTTTACTACGGTATAAAATTAAAATCCATAAACACGGGAAACAACTCCCGCCCCGCACTAACATTTGCAAACAGCACCTGCCATGCTGACGCCGTTAAACTATGCAAATGTACCTTGTCCATTTTTTTCTTCTTCCCCCTTCCATGATGACTGCAATTCCTTCCTCTACATAACAACATTAGAAGTGATGGCTTGTGTTTGAGGGCAAACCTTTACTGCTGACACTTACAAAAAAGCCAACCGCATACGAGCGTGAGTAGCATAGCATGAAACAATTGTGCGCTAACGTGACCTTTCCCACACAGAAATCTAGTACAAATTAACTTTGTTGCTACTTGAAGGAAACCAACACAAGCAAATCACTTACTATTTCCGAAATGCGACCAACTTTCTGTTACTTTAAAATTTAAACCGCTTTGCCACGCCACAGTCGAGATGATCATCGCAAACCCAATGACACCCTTTAAAACGAGCGTAAATTTCAACCGATTAACTTTGAGGAGACATTGAGCGAGTAGCCGACCGCTTCATTGTCGACCAACCCAATTACGATTATAGAGATAATTAGACCGAGCTTTGATGCATCTCTTAAACAAGTCGATTCACCATTTTTCTTTTCAAAGGCGAAATACAGCTGCAGTTGAAGGGAAACTCCAAATGAATAGAAGAGGGCAAATCACGTGACTAGGCAGATGTTCCAAGACCTCTTGTCTGTTATGGCGCCTGTGGCAACGGTCCGAATCAATAGACATACAGCATACACCGCTCAACAACCTGAATCCTCAGTGGATTGTGTAAATGGAAGAGAAAGAGAGTCAGATCGTGATAGATAGAAACAAAGCAAATTGCCTAAAGTGGATTATAGTTTGTGCTAGAAAACTTGACAAACAACTCCCAACCTCGTCCTGCACATGTTTTAGAAACAGGCAAATTTGGATTGCAAATCTAATGAAATTTGCCACTTGCAGTTTTCAAGACCACGTGATAGTTGTCCTGAATGTGTAGATGCATTTCCTAGTGTTGCAAGTGACGTCGCATTTCGCGCCACACAAAAACGTCTATTATTTGTATACAAACTTCTCATCTTTAGATTCCGATCGATCCATCTTTTATAGAAAGCAATAATAATAGCCGAACAGACGGCGCCTCTAAGAAATAATCCTGACCCTCAGGGGTGCCGGAACAGCTGCTTACTTTCAAACTGGTAAAATTATGAAAGCCTGTCTTTGTCAAAGAGATCAACTTAACTGAGCTGCTGTTGGTTTGTATAGCAGAATCGATACACGCCTTGCAAACTGCATCGCCCTCAAATCTGACTCATCACACGAGTTCGTAATGGCGTAACATCTGTGCAAACTCATCACACACATTAACATTTACCTTTTCATAGTAAAACATTGTAAAACTCGGTTGTCTAAACGTACAATTAAGTCATCACCCTAAAAAACTAAAGTAAATACCTGCCAAAAAGAGAAAAGGAAGCGCCATAATAAGGCCTTAACAGTGTAATCACAAGATGTTGTTGAACAAACAAAAGCTTTTGCCCGCTTCGGGTATTTCTGATAAAGAAGTAATCCAGGGCCCTTCTATGCCAATCCCATACGCTCGTTATTGGGACCTTTGCTCTCTTCTTCAAGTGATATGTGACTCAATTCGAGTCGGAGCCAACGGCAGGAAATATTGCACCAGGAGTTTCTCTTTACTAAACTCGGGTGAGTGGCGTTTTAGATGGCGTGAGCTGAATCTCCTTGTAATAATACAAAACAAAAAAAATCCCCCTCGTCTTTCCATTTGGTCCATTTCTCTCGCCTATGGCTTGTCTGTCCAGTCATTCACATACAAACAGTGATGCTTGTAACCTGCAGTTGTATTACACGTGCCTCCATTTGTCACTGTCCTCCTTGTACAGTAATGTCTTGAGTGAGAAGACACAAAAAAATGTCCAATAAGCTCCAGCTAAAAAAGAAAGACAAATCCTCTGCTGTCGTTTCATTGCAGGTTATCAGTGACTTTGGGATAAACATAATTTTTTTGGGAAATATTTTTTTTTGTTTGTTTATAGAAAAAAAAGAAATTTAGCAAAAAGACAAATTGGGACATTTGGCAATGAAGTCATCATTTGTTGTTTTAATCTTTCATTGTGAAGCGAGAGGCCAAAACAAACAGCAATTTCTGGTGCTTGGCACACAAAAAATCTCATTGCACGAAAAACCTTCTTCCTCGTGCCAAAATCAATGAAAACGCACTTTCGCTTTCTCTCTCTTTCTGAAAGAGAAAGTAAAAGTGCGTTTTCATTGATTCTCCCCTGCAAGTTTAGGGACACGAGAAAAACAGAGAATTGTCTCCTAAATGCACCCCTCAATGTGGTTGTTTGTGGCACACCTATCTAAAACCACAGAAAAGAAAATAGAAAAAAGCGGAAGAAGCAAAAGCACTCCCACATTGCAGGTATACATGCCTATTATTTGCGTAGAAAACCATAAAACTGCGATTGAAGAGAAACTTCTCAGAGTCAGTAATTTGGTCGATGCAATGCAATTCGGTGCATGCAGCAGGCTTACAACAACATGCTTCTAAATCATTCACGCGCTATTTCTTGTGGAATTTGCGTCGTGCAATATTTGGCTGCTTTTCCTTGAAATACTGGCCTCGTCTTAAACGCGTTGTTCGGGCAGACAGCGTGGCGCCGCCACTACGCTGCAGCCTTGGGCACCGCACTCAGCCCACAACAGGCCATCCATTACACACAAGAAGCGGAGCGAGTCAAGAGTAACGCCCTATACTAAAATCGAGAAAAGACTCATCTCTTCATCTCAAGACACTTATTACTCCATCAAAAGCAAAATTGTTGGCGTAATCTGGCGAGGAGCTCTAATCAAAGTCATCAACGTCCTTCTATTCTCTTTAGAAAAGTGAATCCAATAGACTTTTCCTTCTCACGGCTGACATCACTTCAGACATATTGAATTCTGCAATAAAATTTTCAATCTGTACACGGTTTAACTTCAACTCGCCAATGGGCACTCAAGATGACATTTGATACCCTTTACTTAAACAAGGCGATGCTTAAAATTTACAGGGGGTGACGCAAAGCGATGAAAGGGACAATTTTGTCCTTGAGTATGACCTTGATTTTGGTATGGCCACTTGGAATTGCCATCTTGATTCCATTTCGTTTTACAGTAGAATAACAATTATCCGAACTAATTAGAACTCGGTTCTTAAAACCGATTTGTTGGCATAATGGGACATTAAAAGTTTAAAATTGACACCTCTTTCCATTGAGAGCATGGCTTAAAAGCGACAATTTGTTTGACCACAATTGTACACGTATGAAAAAAAATTGTTTTCTATGTTTACATTAGTATGCAATACTGTATTTTATTACATACATACTACATACTGTATGTATTCTACAAAAGTTATAAAAATCATCAAGTTTTCTTTGCTTCAAAACTGACATAAGTGATATGCGAAGATCACTTACGTCAGTCTGGAATACGATCAGGGCTGTTCGGATACAGGTAACTGGTCGTTTGCATAATCGGCCTTCTACTGTACCTTTTATGTTATTTTATATTAGTTGCCCTGAAATGAATTAATGTGCACAAACTGCAAAGTTAACCCTAAAGTTCATGGGTTAAAGTGGCGAAGTTAATAAAACAGGATTTCAACATCAATGTTTATGTCTTAATTGTACGAGCAAAAAAAATCTCGTAAAATCTCATTGCACACGTGATCTCATTAAAATCATGTTTTATTCTCGTGTCAATTGTTTTACACAATCTTTTTGCACTGATGCTCTCATTTTATTAATTCCCATTGACATATTTCATAATTCAAGCAGACGATGTCAGAGATAACATAAATGAATCCTTTCCAGTTAAAAATTTGCAATCAAATTCTTTTATAATGATGCTGCATTGCACAAAAACGGTTGATGAATGCGTAGCGAAGTCGAGAAAAATTGGGACGGGGGAAACAAGCTTCCTGGGTATTCCTGACAATCTCATTACAATACAAGATCTGCCCACTGCAGGTTGAACGGGCGAAGCAGAAAAGACGCGATTTGATTGCCGAACGCAAATCACATAGAGATATACAAGACATTCTAGTCACTCGTCCCATGTCACATGGAGAACTACCAACACAATCAGCTAAAGAAATCTCCCATTGAAAAAAAAAGAATGACGTATTCATACAAACAAAACACACGCTGTCACTTCTCAGTGGGCTTCAACAAAAGCCAAAAACCAACCGAAAAAAAAGTTTTTAAAAAAAAATAAAAATTTTCACCAACCATTCCATTTCTCAGTTTTCATTTATTTTACTTTTCAACTAAGAAGCACACTTTTACCAATCAATCCACCAAGTGCAAAATTTTTTTTCCCTTTCCTTCATCTTCTGGGGTTTCCAACCCGAATCCTCTTTGTTAAAAAAATCCTCACTCCCTAAAGACATCCATTTCTTGCGAAAGCAGCAGATTTTCACCAGTGTGCAATCACAATTCATTTTCCTTTGTTGAAATGAAAAGGTTAATTTTGCACGTAAACTCCGCATCAAACCGACTAAAACGAGCGCTCAACTTCACAGCAGGAATGTAAGTTGATACACAAAATTCACAACATTCATTAGACACTGAAGTTGGAAATTTAATCTTCCTCCTATGACGAAAAGGGCCTTGCATTTAATGAAGGCCAATGCAATTGAATTGAGAATCGAGTGAACACTGAGCACTCTCTCAAAACCGAGTGATTTCGCTCCCTTACGTCATTACCAGCCAGCGGAATAAAATTCCAGCCCTCGCGCGCCTGATACATTCACTCCATTAGTCCTTTATGTAGGCCAAATTAATGTAACTGTCAGACCGCGTTCTTGTAATAACAACCCTTTATACTAATTCTTAAACACGTGTAAACAACATTACTCACGCGCACAATTACTTACACCCTTAGCTGCAATAAATTGAGACATAACTAGAATCCTTATAAATTTATTCTAAACTTTTAAAGCTTTTTTCCCCTTTCATTTCCGCTAAACTAAAATTATTTTTTTGTTCTCCATAAAAAAAATAAAAAATAAATCCCAGAATTATGTTTCACATCCTTCTTTAGTTCGGTTTCTCTAAAAAGGTCAATCAAAGATCAGTCGCGTGCCGAGTATGCGTTTCAACCAGTCAGATCAGCTAATGTCACTGCCCGTGGAAGCGAATAAAGCGTCCATCCATCCTCAATTGCACTTTCAACACCTCGTACATTTCAAGTTGGATTGGCACAGTCGCCTAACTTCATCCCCATTCCTTTGTACGAGGTTTGGACGAACCTCTTCTGTATTCTGGCCGCGCCATCCTCTGGCATCAGCACCGGGTGCCTAGCAACAATAATCTCCGCGCCAATCACGGGCCAGAGAAAAGACACTGGGGCAGTTGAAATTCCGGAGCACAATACTCCAACTTCTCACTCCTTACATGCCTACTTTTACAGCTCCTCCGAATTACTTACTTTGATGCATGGGGCGTATTAGAAGACTTTTCCATCGAGTAAACGTGCTCGACTCCACCGTCATCTCTTAGTACGCCAATCGCATAAAAATGTTTCCAAATGTTTCTTTCGCTTAGGGAATGAAAAAAATAAAAAATAAAAAATAAAAAATAAAAAAATAAAAAATAAAAATTCAACGATCCCCTTCAGCGAATGTAACTCAGGTGATCCCGCTAACTCAAACAACGAACATCAATAATTCGGATTGTCAACATACGATCCAAAGGTAGAATTTACTGGAAAAATATACTGAATAAATAACGTCGGAGATGAAAAAGCAACTATGTTATTCTTTGATGTAAATATAATGTTTTAAAAAAACAAAAAAACCCCAGTAATAAAATCCTCTTCAAATTTTGGGCATGTGGTATGGTACGCTTCAAACTTACACCCAGGAGCTGTATGGGTATACGTGTGCATTGAAATATTATACGGTCTCTCTCTAAATGGTCCATAATCAAAAAAATTCATCTCGGCTTATGCACAGCGGATTTCACCTTGCAGAGATGGGAAAGGAGGGGAAATTTTTTAATACTGAATTACAGTAACAAGTTGGAGATAGAAAGAGCGAAGAAGAGATGAGTTGGAGTAAAATAGATGGGAAGAGGAAGTCATGAAGGGAGAGAAAAAAAATGGTTGGGAGAGCGTATTGCCTAGTCCAGGAAGGAAAGAAATGCATAAGGAACTCATAAGGAGAGGTGGAAAGGGTTATGATTAAGATTTGGAACGAGATTTCTTGTGAGCAACTACTACCTAGAGAACCATCTAAGAGTAAAAAATATAAAAAATAAAATGGCCGCAACTTCCTGAAATATGCGCAGTCGCAACACGGTCGTGCCAGTCATAAATTTAATCCGGACGAAACTTACAAATTAGAACTGCAAAACGAAAAAATATAAAATCTTTATTTTGGTGTGGATTTTCGTATAACAATTATCCTTAAGTTTGTTTATGCGTGTTTTATTACCATAGTCATCCACAGACTAAAATACATCAAAATTGACAAGGTAAAAACAACAATTTATATTTAGAAGCATGCAACACACTATTCATGCCAAAAAAAAACCCACAAGATGAATCATTCTCCAGGAATTGTAACTACCAATGGATTTTAGGCCTATTCCGTATTTTTTGTCCCAACACTAGAGATAAAATTACGGTATTAAGTAATGTCCTGTTACAGTGAAATTACGTCAATTATGTTTCTTTTTAAAAAGACAATTAAAAAAATTTAATTTTCCTTTAAATTTATTAACCTTAATGCGACATGCTTTTCCCTCCCATTTTTTTCCTTCTTAGCCGCGAATAATTTTCTATCCAATTAATTAGAGTGGCATCTTGCGAATATGTATGAATAAACATGTTGGGCCAACGATGCCAAGACGTGAAACTAACACAAGTCGACAACAAGAATATTGATCTCATCACCTTGAAATGCGGGTTTGTCTTGCAGGAAATACAATAACCGCCGTAATGGCCAACATGCTCAACATTTGTCGCAACTAATTCAGTACGAGTTGCGGGGTGAAATCCATGCCATTGCCAAGCCGTACCCATGTTTTGCATTCATTCCCGCTCGAGCCCATCATCCGCATTATTTGCATAGCACCGCACAGCAATCGAGAGACAAGGAGAACTGAATTGCGAATCAAATTGACCTTTATTTTTATTTTTACACAATAATAGCTCCAAACAGTTTCCTAACAATTATTTCCACAACATTAAAATCGTAATTAAATACAGTTAACATTAAGGCCTTTCATGCAACAGATTATAATTCAGTTTTTAGATTAAATTATTTCAAAACAATAAAACTGTTCAAACTGCGCATGAGCAAAGGTTAAAATCATAAATTATAACGCAAGAAAAAATAATCCTCTCGAGACTGGTGTAAATTTAAGAGGTAAACATTATGGCAAATGGCGCCTGATTTGATGATCCATCGCCTCAACAGTTCTACACGCGATATTTCTCAAACTACTACAGAAACTATACCTCGTTAGATTCGTTACAGTATGACGAATCGATCCATTATAGTACTTTAATGTTTGATCAACTAAAAGTATAAAAACGAACTCAGAACGTCAGAAATTTGTTTGCCACATTTTACTGTTGCGCGCCCTAGTGTCGATTTGGATCATCAAGTTCATTCTGCTTTGATTAAACTAATAAGAAACAATCTAAGGTATCAAATTTTGTATTAAAATCTTAGGTTTTTTTTTAGTTGTATTATAACCCAAATAAAGTTAAAATCTGTTGGGTGAAACCCCTTAACGTATTACAGTGAGAGGCGTGAGAAATTAAAGGTTAGATTGTTTTTCTCTTAGAAGATGAACTTAAATTGCTAGACATTTCGATATTTTCTAATGTGAATAGTTTTCGCTAATTTCGACAATTCCTGTTTGTTTCTCTGCAAATGGATTTTTTGTGTGCCGAAAATTCGTTTTTATAGCTCTTTTGTGCATTTAGAGTTTTCTCGCACAAAAACCCCTCGTTTATCACAACTGCTATAAAGTTAAGTTTTGCAACGGGTCTTCGTTATTTGGAAGGGATTACACACCATCATTGCTGCCCCCATGTTCACCTCACCACTTCTAAGTGTAAAATATCAGAATAGGCTATCGTGTGGAAGAAAACGAAACATCCATTGCAATTTCAACTTCAAACCACCACCACCAACAACAACAACAACAACAAAAACAAAATAAAAGTGCTTTTACGATTGCTTTCACAAATTACTCCACTTTTATTTGTATAGCTGTGAAACCGCACAAATTTAGTCCCCAATTTTATTATTATTATAACCAAACTTTATTTCTAGTGCACTTAAATTAACACCATCACCCCCTAAAAAAAAATAAACAAACAAATAAAAAAACACGTTCAACTTCATCTCAACCACACGCGCTCCAGCTAACCTTCCTCCTCTTCATATAAAAAAATAGAAAAGAAACCAAACTTAAATTTCCTCCATTCCCTTATCTATAATCAAACTTCCCTTTTTTTTTTTTTACTATGCCACACAAAAAGCAGGCATTGGTACTGCACTGCACACACCAAACTTGTGGGAAACTGCATCGTTCTCCAGCCCATCTTTCCCTCTTCCCTTTTTCCGTGCCAGCAGTTGTGATGGTGGCGATAAGCTTGTGCCATCACTTTCCTCCACCCAAAGAGGTTCGAATGACTTTTTCAACAGTGACAGACAGCAAACGAAGAGACCCCACCCATCTAATGTGCGCCGGGTACTTGTCTTACAAAAGCCAGCAACTTGTTTCCACTCTGGCCAAAGACCTTTCCAAGTTAGCAAGGGTGCAAAACAGGATGAGCAAGACTGCTTGGCACCATCGCCTTCACCAGTGTCTTGGCCATGACCCATTTCAACACGTAGGGTCGATCGCTGCATCATCAGCCTCACCAGCCTCACCTGGCCCGGTGCTGCAGTCAACAAAATGCTTTAGCTGCGCTCCGATTCAAATACCCAATCTATCGCCAACCATATTACACACAAAGACTTTTATGGTTCAAGAAAAAGAAGCGCTATAAAAAGGATTTCTTCACCTTTGGATATATTTAATGCCCCTATCTCCTTCCGAGTGCATTTGACATATGTAGTTGAGGTGAAGAAGGAACGACATAAAAAATATATTGAAAAAATATTAAATAGTAAAATAATAATAAATCATGCGTGGTAAAAATCGCCTACTTTATTAGAGTAATTTAATTGAATTACTGTACAGATAAATTAATAATTAATATTCGAAACTGACGTGTTGTAAAGATGAAATCACTCGCATACATTTTTAAATTGTAGGAGCAATTTTTATCATTTATTTATTTTCATGTATTTTTAGAAATAAATTAGAAATAAAATCCCCAGACAACTTTGCGCCAATTTGGGTTCTTTCGAGAAGAAAGAAACCCTTTCCCAATGAAATGGTTTTGGCGATTTCCTATTGATCAAACCGTCATTGATCAATACAACTACCCGAGAGTAGAAAAACACAGGCAGCCCATCGAATTCGAGTGATACGACCACAACAAAACAACTCGTCATTACGTCAGTTGACTTTCAACTTTAATGCAAACACGTTTGGCTAATGCCATTCAAACTACGCATATTTAAAACGTGCATTCCACTCCGTGGTCTGATTCGAGGCTTCAAAAATTCCCATTGCAAACATTTTCCACTTACACACTCCTACGCACCTGAGAGATCAATAGTGATTTATCGCCTCTGCCTACACAGTCTCAAACTAATAACAATAACAACAAAATTCATGAATAAGCAAACAAGGGCACGACAAATTGACCCCTGCGCAAGCATTAAATTTAAAACTGCGCAAAATTATTTTTACACGCATCAAATGTATGCTATTGATAGAAAGCGCACCTTGGGGTGATCACCGATCTGAGTTATCACCAGTCAAAGCACCTGAATGAAAGCAACCACATCCAGGATAGACGATGGTGAAAAGAGGAGCGGGGGAGAGGAATTCCCTTCAAGCTTCCTTCCTTTTCAAAAGAACCCACAATGATCCATTATCAGATAATAATCCACACAGACGAATGGAAAAATGATCCTTCGTTTCCTTCACCCAGCGACGACCATATTAAGAAAAAAAATAAATAATGATAACTATAATAAAACGAGAAAAAAAGTAGGTGAGAACCAAGAGAACCTAAGCTAGGTAACCGCACACCTTCCTCATTATCTCTCTCCCCATGTTCCTCACTTTGCACTTGACGCAATACACTCGTGCCTTGCCGTGAAGCCGTACTATGTCGGCGGGTGATCGTATCACAAGGATGGCACACATCTTGTCGCAGGGGTTAGAATCGAGAGACCCCCACAACCCAGCATCAGAGCGAGGGCGCAATCACAATGGCCATTGTCTGCCCTCACTCAGGGTCGAGGTTACACGGCGTTAAACCCTGATATTATTATTTTAAAAAACATTTTTTTTAAAAAAATAATTTTTATTTTTACACTATATAAATAAATATAGAAAAACGATACGTGTAATTATTTTAGCAGTTAATTTATGACCACACCTTAACCGTCACCTGACAAAGGGCAAGGCGAATGGCTAATGGCTGCTTAGTATAGAGAGAAGTCGCCACGCCGGCTAGGGTGGTGCAAGCAGCATTATGGGAAAAGGTGGATCGTTTGTGAATGAGTAGTGGTACAAAAAAAGCGCTTACCTTTCTCATAATCTCCTCGCTTGGCCTGGCCTGCATCGAACTTTAGATCCAACAACATTCAACCAGACGGAAATCAAATGGTATTGAGCCCAGAGTGAAGAGCGAGACTCGGGAACACACCCAACTAGCTGCTGCAGCTGCTTGCTCTGACTACTACGGGCAACATCCAGCACGCGCAGCTCCACACACCACACACACTCACACACACACGTACAGTATCCACTCACGGCGGAGGCACGCAGGCAACAGGGGCCCGAGTAGAGTGCAGACGGCACACGGTTCAATAAAAATCGCCTACTACATTGAAGAGAGGCTAGAAACAGCACCGGCAGCAGTGTGCACTCCCCGCGTGCTCCCTACACAATACACACACATCACACAATACACACGCGCGCAATCTATGGGGGTAGAGGTGGGAGAGGGGGATGGGGATGCTCAAAAATCAATGTTTAATGAGATGACATGTTGCCATGGTAGCTAATTTCAATAACCAATCAGAATACATCAGCTGACAAGAAAAGTAGAGATTATGACCCATGTTAGAAAAAAGAGAGATAAATCGTGGTTGTGGGGGTTTTCAAGTGGAATAAAGTTAAAGGGAAAAGAAAGAGGGGCAAAAAAAATTGAATTTTGTCTTAGCAATTTTCAAGCATATTGATTCGTTGGGAAAGAGGTTTTCAGTAGATTAAGGATCGAAATTGTTTTTTTTTTTTTTTTAATGGTGTTGTGTTGCCAGTGGATTTTATTTTGTTTTATTTTATTTTTGAAAATTTATGATTTGTTTATAGATTGATAAATGAGAGAAAGAACGAGTGGAACAAATTTGAAAATATGTGAAACATGATGAAACATATCACGTGCTGTCAAAATACACATACGATTACGATTTAAGACTAATTAATCTTCATTAGCTCGTCTCATGTTTCACACTCATTAAATGCGGAAAGTTCAATTAGCCTTTCCCACGTATTTACTCATTTTTGCCGTCTTTTAACATCAGTAGTAATAAAAAAAAACTTATAAAAATCATCTTAATGTGATAAAAAAACACTTCCATTAAGTTAATTCAAAATGATAACAAATTTCCTCAATTGACTGCCTCCTTGATATAAAAATTCTACGAAAACAACAAAGTAAAATTTTAAAATTTGATTTATACTTCACCTCTCTTAACGCGCCCAATTGCCCCCGAGACCAATGTGCTTTATTAAATTAAAATAAAACAAGTTACTCTATTACCCGCCTTCCCCAACAAACTCGAATGTATTAAAAATCTCCACCAAAATTATTCCACTTCTTTGACACATTACATCGCCTCACGAATTCATGAATCTACTTTTAGAGCCTATCGACATTCCCGAATAGCCAAATCCCACCCCTATTTTTCATTGAAATGTTCAAAACTCAATACCTTAAAATGGATGAGGCTATCTATTTTACATTCCAACCATTTTTTCTCTCTTCTCGCTATCCAATCACTAAAATTAAAAATAAATTTAAAAAAAAAGTAGCAGAAATATTAATTAAGGCGATTGATTGCATGATTTGCAACATAAACCACATACACGGTCATCTGTATCAATTTACTTGATTCCAGGATGGTTTATTGTCTGCAAGTTTACAACGAGGTTCACTGACAAATAATTCAAATTGAATTTCAATTAAATCCAAATGGGATCAGAATGAACGAGCTGGACATTTGGAGTTTGAGCCTGCAGAATTAACCGTCAAATGGTCCTCAGCTCCATGTTTAACGAATGAAGATAAAAATCCTTCGGTGTATAAATTGGTTTAATAGTTATAAGGAACTTAATTAATAGCTCAAGTCACAAATAGAAACCGCCATGAACAGTGGTTTAGGCCCGTGTTATCTTGCTTCATTATTTTGAAATGTCAGATCAGTAGTGTGTATTCATTCTATTTCTTAATTTTACAATACATGGAAATTTAGTATTCTTTCCAAACTGCTTTTGAATTCGAATTTTGCTTTTCTGAAAAACTGTATGTGTATACATGCCGTTATTTTTCCAATAAACGTGATGTCATACGACAGGATTATATCTCGGTCAAACATGTCAACAATGATATGACGTCACCGGATGTTTTCATTGATTGTTTTCCACACAAGCAATGAATGGGTCTTTGTGATGTATAAAACGTCCAAAATCTACCTCGTACAAATTCGTTTTTTAAATTAGCATATGTTATGCGAGAAAAGCAAAAATCAAATTTTCACTTTTCTGGAAAACTGAACCTGGTAATGAACTAATAGTCATCTTCAGTGCATTACTGAAACAAGGAGGGGTATTCACTTTTATACTTGATAGGACAGGTGAACATCGCTTCTTTACTGAATTTCGCTAGTTTAAGCAAGGAAGAATATAATAGACAGCATTAAAAACTCGAACTACAATTTCCTTGTGATTCGGGGAAAAACTTAAAATGTTTACATATTCAATTTTAATAATAATAATAATAATAATAATAATAATAATAATAATAATAATAATAATAATAATAATTCAAAATGCATAAAAATGAAGTATTTTTTAACGTCTGGTACTCAAATACAGTACACTGATTGGAAAAAAAACTTGTTGGGAATATGAATTTAAAAAATGAATTATTTTAGTCAAAAACGGAGAAAAGTGGATATTTGGTCAAAAATGGAAGAAAAAAATGAAGATTTGGTCAAATGTGGAGAAAAACAGGAATATTTGGTCAAAAATGATGAAGAAAATTGATATTTGGTCAAAAATGGATGAAGAAAATTGATATTTGGTCAAAAATAGATGAAGAAAATTGATATTTGGTCAAAAATGGATGAAGAAAATTGATATTTGGTCAAAAATGGATGAAGAAAATTGATATTTGGTCAAAAATAAAGGGAAAAAACACTAACTGTATTATCATGTATTCAGCCGAATATCAGATTCATATACTGTACTGCAAATACAAATTAATTTTTTGATATTTCAAAAACGATATTCCGGCAGTTAACGTCGATGTAAACACTGCTTTAAACTTTCCACTGGATGGATTAAATGTAGTCCACATTTCCCCCATAATATTTGCATTTGCATACATACAGTTGTTTGCTTGAAACACCTTATTGAATGCAGCTGCACTATCCAATCCAAAATCTCACCTTCAATACTTCGATTCAAATCTACATACAAACCAGAACAAACTTCCCAATTACGCACAATAGCTCTCAAACCCAGTAGAACGATGCAATTAACATATTACTACCAACCACTGAATTAAAAAAAATTAAAGATGATTATCATTAGTCATTGCAGATTACATTTTCATTTGGCAATTCCATCAAAATAAGCCCTTCCCCTAAACCTAAGGATTTTTATCACCATTGGTTTAACATTAGCAAACTCCGCACTATTGGGCATCAGAGACTTAAAACACAACACAACTACGATATTTATAAACCCAGTGGTCAACACTTACGGTACCGTAATTTGCTCTGAAATCAAATTAATCTGTGGTCAAGCAATTTATATAAAAAAAATTCAAAAAAATATAACCACCATACATTTCGTATTAAAGACATTTAATAAATGCTTAAAGTCGTTTCACGTTTGAACAATCCTAGTGACTTGTAGCACTTTACTCTGAATTTGTTATTCTAGAGCAATGGACTTGGAGAACTGCCAAAGTATGGTAATTAACAGCCTCCAGCATGAAAATAAGATATTTAAGCACTTCCTCTTGTCACAACATCCTTCCTACAGTAATCAAGTAATTTTTTGGACATCTTTACCAAGCTGATGGAAAAAATTCAAGTCATAAATTGTGTGTGATCACACGCTGCTGCAACTATAGCCTGTACTGCTAAAGTAAGTGCAACGAGCTATAAATCCGCAGCCAATTAATTTTATTTATATTTTACCGTACTAGTTTTAATTTGAAGTCTTCAATTTAGCATTTAATAAGTGAAATTTATTAGGTATAAATTACAATGTATCATCATGGTTGCAGCTAGGCTGCGAGTTTTATTTAACCGCAAACAAATTAAGAAAATTAAGCCCGTGAGTTGCAATTAATAAAAATGCTTGAAAATGTGAAATTTGCTCTGATTAACACGACAGAATCTCTAATAAACTTCAGATCTAACAATGTGCCCAAATAATTCTTTTGTACCAACATTTGCTCTTTTCATAGAAAAACTGAAAGTGCGTGTACATTAACACGAAAAAAAGCCATGTCCCCCATGTTTCGCCAAGAACGCCAAGCTTAATTTTTAAAGTGAAACTTCTAGGCGCGTTGGAGAGAATCCTTAACGCGACGTAACAATGGTGACGGAAGTGACGCAATATTGGGGGAGAAACACAGGCGGGGACAACAAGAACAACAATCGATGCTCAATAAACTTAAAGCGCGCTGGGAGGGACAACAAGAATTGATGCGCAATAAACCTATTTTTTAATTTTTAATTCTAATGACGAACATTTTTTAGGTGTTAAGCTTTGGAACATCAAAATGGCGATACAGCAAACTTTTCCATTCAAATAATCTGAATAAAATACCAACTTTCTATAGTTTAAAGGTGTTATTCGCAACATTCGGTGGTTTCATGAATGAAAGGAACCGGAAGAACACTTTTGTTTATTTAATCAGTTATAAAAGATGTGGCAGATGTCACATTCAAAGTTGCAATAGAAAGTGTTTCAAAAGGTTCAAATAGACAATTCAAATTCCAAACAAGTCTCCACTTACATATTTATTCCATTTGCAGATGGATCATTGTCACCAGTACACAAACCACTGTGGGAAATTGTACGCGACCATGCCTAACCTTTAAAAGAGTTTCAGATCAAGCTTAGATGATTTAAGCTAGTAATAATGTTGTTTTCAAACCTAAGCTTAATAACTAGAATTCTGTGCGCACACATTTTGCAGTTGTGTTGAACAGATAATTTTTAATCAAGCGCTGTGAAAATTAATTTTAACACATTTTCCCGTCGTATATTACGAAAAAACCCATAAATTTACAGCACTTTATGTCGTAATAGCAGTAAATTAATGCATTTTAACGACGGATTCCGCCTGCGACTTTCATTCAAGCGTCAACATTAATGTCACTTATGTTCATATCGCTAATCTAATTCCAAAGTGATTAGCAATCAGGTGACATGATAAAATATCCCCAAGAACTAACAAAATATAAAATACAAAAACTCATTTCAGCCATATAAAACACAAAAAATTCAAATAAAGTATAATTTTTGGTTAAAAAAACAGAATTGTATCTTTACTTTGGAACACTTCTGTGTTCCAAATCCAATTTTGAAAGCGAATGTCCCATCGAATCGAATGCAAAGACTTACCAGTAATGCTATAATCGAAGTGTCAGATTATCGAAATCCTATTCAAAACTTGATCTCAAACAACTTGTGCGAGCAGTCCAATCGCAGGCACCACATGTACTCGTAAAATAATATCCTTTCAAGTTTCAAACCCATCTATTGCAGAAAATACTAACTACTCTACTAAAAACATCTATCTCAATACGCATACGCACATCCTGAATATGAATAATTAAAACCTTATTGATGACATTAACGGCGCGAAATATCTTCTAAATACAAATCAAGTACATTTCTACGAAAGGCCTTTCGATCTTGCGATCACCGTCAGTGGTGTGGTTTATTAGACCAGCGCTTCTCAAAGTGGTGGTCCGCAAACAAGAGGTTGCTGGTCCGCCACTTTACCATTGAAACGCAAAGATTATACAGGATTATTAAAGCTATGTTAAAAATTGGCTTTGTTTCACGTAAAGTACATATACCTAGTCCTAATTCCGTCAAAATTTCACCGCCACTGGATATGATACCAGTCCACCGCATTACATAGTTTGAAAAGCGTTGTATTAGACCACAAAATACTCTTTTAGTAGTTTAAAATCATGAACATTCATACTAACTATTTTAGCAATACGCACAATTGTGGTAAAAAAATTTGTTGCCTCTTTCCATTGAGAGTTGTACTAACTCTAACTTTCAGAAATGGTAATAATAATAACAATACTAAAGAGTAATTAACGTATAAACAACAGTTATTCATGCGAAACAGTTTTTGTTCCCATGTGTGAAAATTGATATACATCTTGTTTTCAACTTATACCAATTGTGTGTCAGAACTAAAGGCTTGAAGGGAAATTTATTGCCCATTTTATTTATGCCATTGCCTTTGACTTAAGCCCGGTTGAAAGAGTGTAAAATAAACCTGGCAACAGCAATTATCTGGCCAATTTTAAAAGATGTAAATAAACCAGGTGAAGCGTCTCTCTTGACACTTACGATCGCCAAACTTTGAAAACAAATTAAAATGTTAGATAACAATCCGATTGCTATTTTTTTTAAAAAAAACTTTACTATCCAATCTTCTTAATTACACAACCAGTACCCCAGCAAAAGAAAAGCCCTTGCAAAAAAAATACAAAAATTTGTAAAAATGTATCCAGAATTTGGAGATATTGGAGCAAAAATTCTCAAATTATAGTCATAACGAGGCTCATTTTTCATCATCTTTTCCATTCCAGTCATGTTTTAGTGCTCAAAATGAACCCCAAGATCCAAAATATTATGAGATGACACACAAGAATGCCTAATTATTACAGAGATTGTTTTCTGGAAAGCTTTATTACACTAAAACTGCAGATTTCTTAAATTTTGCGGTCCACACGTTCAAAATCATATGACATGTTTAAAAATTGCCAAACGCAAAATCTGCGGTTACAATTTTTTAGGCTCATGTCAACTATTTATCATTATCCATACATGGAAGTTCATTTTCTAAAATATTTTGCTTGTTGTTGCAGTTTAAGTGTACTGTACTACTTATCATTTGGTCACACCCCTATTTTCATTTGTTTTTTGTAATAAATTTTGTGTTTGTTTATCAATTGTCTCAAATGTATCACAATTCTGCACGTTTGATTAAAATTTCAACTTTCTACATGCGCACATTGCAGAGAAATAATGAAAAAATAAAGTGCACTTATCATTTTGTTGCAGACTGTACATACAGTATAACATACATATTATATAAAATGTATAAGTACTTACTTGCTCTTAAGAATTGGATCAGATAGAATAGATCAGCATTGCGGACTAGTTCACAATCGCACCAGCGCCAAAACTCCTTTTTAGTTTGCTCGTGCGATTGTTTGATTATTCACGAGATTGGTCATTGTTGAGTTACGTGATAATCGCTTCAGCGCAAAATTGTGATAATCGCACAATTGGAAAATCGCCTCTATTACGTAATGAAATTCCTTTGTGTGAGATTCAGAACCTTTGGTGGGGATTTATAATGAAGAAAAAAAAGCTTAAGCTCTCTGGAAATATTCCCTGACAAGCCAAACGTCTCAACTAAACAGACTTTAAACACTTTTTAAATCATGTTGACTTGAGAAAGGGAAAAGTAAAATGTGTGGCACGCAATGGAAATGTGACAACAGCCAGACTCGCAGATAGCAACAACACGCAAACACCTAGGCAGTGTGTGCTGGCAAATTGAAGACTTGTTAGATTTAGGTTCCAGCATCTTTTGTCCGCCATCCCAAATGTAATTACATCTCTCAGATGCAGACTCCAGCACTAAACTAAATTTACTCAATTTCACAAGGTAACATAATCTCTTCTTTACTTCCTTTTTTTCTCTTTTAGTTTAATCTTATAAATTTTAAACAAGATAAGAATTTATCTGTACCTTTTCTTCGGCTTCTTCAGCACGAGCTTCTGCATCTATCACACGGTGCTCCAACTCAGCGAGCTGAAACGATAAAGGAAATTAAGAATAATCAGTGAATATTTTTCTAATTAAAAATATTTGTAATAATGTAAATAACATTGAACATGGTGAAATGGAATAAATTGATCGAATTTTTGCTATCATTATTGGTTTCTACGGCTTACAATATTAATTTATTCCATTTCATTCCGACACTTTTACAGGAAATTAAAAATCTAAAAACGTCCCTGCCTTTCTAAGAAAGTGAAAAAACACTGAATGAAAAGCAACTTCAGGTAGACTGAACTAGCGCAGATTTTAACGTCCATCCCGAGAACTAAAAAAGATATAGTTCATCAACAACAACATAGTTTATTGGTATCATAAACTTTAAACCTTTTCAACATCAGTACCATCCCAATCACTCGACAAAGCAAGCACCAGAACAATAACTGTACAGCATTCTAGATAAAAATCACATTTTTGCACAAATCTCAAATTCTATTATTTTTCAACATTCGTGAAGCCCAAAACACGAGTTCCGTTACCAACTCCATCATAAACAAGCACACTATCTACATAATTATCATCTAAACTGTAATTAAACCAACGACACCCATTTTCCCCTAAGTTTAACTTATGAAACCTCAGCACGAACAAACCTTATCCCACGCACCGAACAACAAAAAACCATTTCTTAATTGAGTAATCATAGCTGCCGTATGATAAGAAAACATAATGACACAAAAGTGCTGGAACCGGGAGAAAAAAAATGTGCAAAGCATCGAAAAATAAAAAGGTTGAGCGCAAGTGCAACGTGCAAATGAAAAGACCCTCATTGCCCAGTCATTGCAGAAACCACCACCCAAAAAAATGGTTCCTTCAATGATTTAAAGCTTTGATTAGCAATGAAATCGGCGAGCCGTAAAAGTTTATTACACTGCCTGGCCGAACCTTTCTCTTGTCCGTTCCGTTCCTCTTCTTCAGTCCACTCCAGTCGACTGAGATCGTGGCTACTGGTGCTGAAAGGATTGCGTGTGTGTTGTTGTATACTCAAATGAATCTTATAGCCTTCGCCTCTTTGGCGAAAGTATTCAATTATTCAGTGCTTGCACAATCATTTTAACTCATCCGATGACAAGTAAATTCAATAACCCAACACAACCGTAATGTAATCAAACTCATGCCGCAATTATAAAACGCCCAATTTACTCCTTCAGCACCGCCAACTAGGACTTAAGTCTAATTAGGCACGTTGAAAGGCTCCCATCAACAACAAAGCAGACCTTGGATGAAGGTGCTATCTAAATTTACCTCCGGAGGGAGAGGGGCCTTGTGTAAATCATGTCAAATCCATGATTTGGCCCTAAAGGCAAACATTAAAACGGTGCCCAGTTATAAATTCCTCCGAGAAGTTTTAAACTCCGCTCGGATATACACTAAAGATAAGGCGATGGCTTATCGATGACATCCATCTTGATTGATATTGTCGATTCAAACTAGCGCCACACATTTTATATTTCTCAACAAATAAAACAAACAAATAGAGTGGAGTTGTTGCAGTAGGGTCTCTTCATTTCGTCATTTTCGGCTTGTTAGTTTGATTTTTTTCACTCTGTTTTGCTTTGAGTCCCATTAAGCGCGGTGAGCGCAAACTGAGCAGGGGACTTGTCTCTCTGCATTAACACTTCTGTTAGAAGCCAGTCACACCGAGGCGACGAAATAACCCTACTTCGTTGCAGTGTAAACTTCTCGCCATCTTGCCTGGCCTCCATGATTTGTGTATCTCCATCTATTGTTAATTCCGCATAACTTTACTGTTATGAGGGCACCGCCATCTGTTGCTAATCCCAGACGTCTCCTTCTCCTTCTTTATTAACAATGGATATTCTGGCCCCCTCCCCAGGAAATTTTTTTTTTGAATTTGTTGCCATAAATTGCCCCTAAAGACATAAGAAATAAAGCAAATTAATTTTTTTAATTGTTTCATTGAATTTATTTTAAAAATTGTTTTATCAAATTAAATTACATCATCTCTTGGCAGTGTTTGCGTGAACGTGTGCGGCGTTTGCAGCATTTACGTGGACGAGGGCGGCATTTGCGTTTGCGTTGAAATTTGCATTTGCAAATTCAGATCTCTGCTTTTTATTTTGGTGAAAGAAGTCAGATAAAACTTGTTGTCGCTTCATTTCGATTTTCTTAAGTTTAGTTTATACGGCGTGGAAAGGTGACATTGAAGATAAGATGGTGTTGCAGTTCGTCCTGAATGTAACATGCGCGCCATGTACGTAATTCCGTTTGCGCCATGTACCGTACATTACCGTACAGTACGTTATCGGCTGAATGCATCACTGATTTTATGACAATGGCTAATGTGTTTTCTTTGAGGTTTTTGTCATTTTTTATGGTAAAACAGCGGTTGGACGCTTTTTAATCTCATATGTCAGTGTGCTGTGAGCTTGGGATTCGCTGGCCGCATTGTGCCAACTTTAATCAACTCTCCGTTTCAAAGAGAAATAATGTCAATATAATCAAAATTGAGCAACCCTAAGCTAACTGCAATTTATTAAGGTTGACTGACCAGAAAAAGGTTATTGGTGATTTCTCCCCCGACGACATCACATTTTGCACAAATACCATACAGAACATTAAAATTCAGCTATCTTATTCAGATAAATATTTTCATTTAAATTGTCTGCATTTTTCTGGTGTAGCTCTGGAATACCAAATTCAGATCTTAAATGACGCGAAAAAAGGATCAACAAATGTCAAATGTCAACTTGCTTAGTGGCATTTTCTCTGCCAAACTGGGAGAAAAATCTTAGGAATTTTGGGCATACAACAATACAATTTTCTATGGTGAGTTTTTTTTTTCATTCAAAGGTCAAGTTATT
The DNA here is from genome assembly GCA_034701245.1 of Strigamia transsilvanica. Lineage (NCBI taxonomy): Eukaryota > Metazoa > Arthropoda > Chilopoda > Geophilomorpha > Linotaeniidae > Strigamia > Strigamia transsilvanica. Next base: position 47,070 of record JAQIXU010000217.1, read on the forward strand.
GCAAGAAAATCTCTATTGGGCAGGAACGTACTGAATGTTCAGCAAAAAGTTTCACAATTGATTTTATTGAATTTTAAAATTTAAAAATAAAACCAATTGCCAGACTTTTTGTGCATTCAAAGTCTCTGTTTACACGGGTTTGAATGTTTCTACACAAACAGCTAAAACAGAAGACAAAATCATACCTAAAACTATGAATGTGTGTGCGATTACAGCCGAAACTCGTTATAACGAATCGCTCGGGACCCGCAAAATCAGTTCGTTATAACAAAATATAAAAAAATGCACTTTATAGCTGAAAAAATTCAATTTTGACATGAAAAACAATATTTATTCATACGCATGGTGATCTTTGTTTGATTTGAAGTTATGACAGTATTTTTCCAAATAAAATATTCAATTTCATTAATTTAAAAAACCATATCTGCTGGTACATTGCTTGTAAACAAGTGATTCTTTGCATTTCTTGTTGCTGCAAACGTTTATTTAGCAGCCATTTTAAAATGGAAAATTTCCTAAATAAATATTGTTGTACTGTACTCTTGGCTTCTAAATAAGGATATTAGTCGTGAGTCAAATGATCAATTTTCGAAATTCGTTATAACAAGGGCTTATGGGAATTACAGTGTTCCTAAAAATGTGTTCGTTATAACGAATAATTCGTTATAGCAAAATTTTTTAACATGAAGTTCTATGGCGAACCAACCAAGTCATTTAAAAAAATTTGTTATAGCAAAAATTCGTTATAACGCGGTTCGTTATAACGAGTTTCGACTGTATTTCGTTTTTGTGTCCATATATAGTTTTATCTATTGAGACTTACAAGTAAATGACAATTACAATTCCTTCGTTTTCACCCAATCAACGAAGTATGTCCCACTTTGTTTTTCCACTCTAGCTACCACATTCATTCAACCGCCATTCATTTAGGTAAACATTAAAGTATGACCTTTAAAATTTTAATATCCCATTTAATCATACATAATTCAGCCTAACCAATTTCCAATTTTCAATACGAAATTTCTTTTTCTAACAAAAGCTCCTTTCTATTCACAAAAACCGAATACATTTCATTTTCAAACACTTCCGGACACGTATTTTTCTTTATACATTTTATTTTTGTTGACATTTAACGCACAAAAAGCGGAGAATTTACGTGAAAAACGATTTTTTTTCCCGCTATGGAAGAGTGAATTGTGTATTTTCACCGGGTCAATTTTATGTGGCTAGTGACACCCCTCCTCCATAAAAATGATCACAGCCAGCATGAGTCATCGCAGTAAATATGGCAGTAAAAGCTGCCTGGAGGGTTATCAGAGAAAATCTCAATAAACGCTCCATGTCACTCCCTGCCCTGCCTCTGTTGTGTGACGGAAAATGCATGTGCATATTCCTCGGGAAACTATGTCAAGATTCTTCAGTGTCACGAGGAGCAGCATTAACATTCTGCCTCGTTCCAACTAATGTCTGATCAGTCGCGATGCACGGAATTATATTCAAGATCCCTTATTCCATTCGTCGAGACTGTGTGTCATTCTTATTGATATTGGAGCGAGGGACGTGTTGCTATGGTTACAGCGGATGCTGCCTTTCCACTGCCTTGTTATCCCATGCCGGAAGAGACGACGAGGGATTCGTTATTATAAATTTAAACATGTGTCATATTTCTAATAACCTACTTCACTATGAAAAAATTAAACTGAGAAAAGGCGAAGTTCTAAACAAATTTAAGTCTAATCTTCCTAAAAGTCAGCTCTTGTTTTATTCACAGGAAACTGGTTCCTAATAAATAAGTAAAGCTTCAAGTTTGCGCGAAAAGCCAACAGATGGTACATTAGAAGGTGGCGCCTTCTAATGTCTGTTTTAGGAAGCAGCCCATTTTCTGCCAAAAGGTTCGCACGTGTATGCGCCAAGGATACGCGACACAAAATTACGTCACTTTCTGTAACGAATTCGGATTTGCTGCAGATTTCCGAATAAGATTATTTTTTATTTTGAATTTTTTTCCACAGCCAATCACATCATGCAATGATGTCATATCTTTGATTGTGGAATTGTGAGATTGTTTGGAATAAAACAAAACCCTGGTCACAGTATAGAGAAGAAACAGTAGGGCAATGTGGGTTTTGGCATGGCACATAGTTCGATCTGCGCATATCTGTAAATATTGGCGGCTGGCGATTAAAACTCCGATTGTTGTAATTGAAGGTAAAATAGAAGATATCTATCATGTTGATTAAAGATTTTGCCAAACAGAATTTGATAGGTAAGAATTAACAAAAACAAGATTTTTCATTGATTTTATTCTAATTTTATTATTCCTTTTTATATTTAAGAAATGGTCCACATTAAAACTGTTAATGATGAAGATATCCAAGCTCACCTTTGATTTGATTTTATTATTGCAGCAATATTGTGTGGTTTTCAAACTTTTATACTACACGCTAATCTTTATTGAATTTGTAATTGAATAAATTTAACGTTCAATTAATTTGGAATTTTAAATTTAATTTATTCTTCTACTTTGGCGAATTGTAGAGCAAATTT
>JAQIXU010000218.1:0-49516 GCA_034701245.1 Strigamia transsilvanica
AAGAAAGGTGGAAAGAACGAGAAGAAGAAAGGTGGAAAGAACGAGAAGAAGAAAGGTGGAAAGAACGAGAAGAAGAAAGGTGGAAAGAACGAGAAGAAGAAGAAAGGTGGAAAGAACGAGAAGAAGAAGAAAGGTGGAAAGAACGAGAAGAAGAAGAAAGGTGGAAAGAACGAGAAGAAGAAGAAAGGTGAAAAGAACGAAAAGAAGAAAGGCGAAAAGAACGAGAAGGCGAATAAAAACGAGAAGAAAGAAAGAAGGCCTAAATAAGAGGACAAAGAACGCCTAAAACTAAAAACTAAATACGAGCAAAGAAAGGAGAAAGAGAAGATAAAAAAAAATAGCGTAATAACACTCACCGCAACTCGACGCTCGATGTCATTCCGCCACAAAGGCGAAACCCATAATGACAAATATGTCGGAGCAAAATACATAAACATGCAAAGTAATAAGTATGTTACTTACTTTGCATAACCAATCGAAAAACAGGATGGAAAATTCCTAAAACGAGCGCACGAAATTTCGCGGGAAAATGATGAACTTCCTGGCTCAATGCTTCCATCTGGTGGACGAAACCTGCAATCACCTAATACGGTGCCAAATGCGAAAATTCCGAGGCCGGCAATCTACTTTTTCGTCCGTTTCTTTTAATTTATGGCTGAATTTTGCAAACCTCTGGAAAAATAGACATTACTGTTACAAAACTCTTCAGTTATTTATTTATTAGTTTGCTTTTATTAATCTTTCCGGATCGTGAAATAAACCTTTCGTAATTCACGCATTTTACACTCGCAAAATAAATGTTTTCAAAACCGAGGCGACATTCTAACTATAAACCATCAACTAGTCTATATTGTTCATTGCAACACGCACGCACTGCTCTGACACTGGAAATTACAATGCACCGCTGGCACAGGCTGCTGCGAATCGAAATGAGATTTCAACAATTTCTGCATCGACTCGAAATCCCGTGACTGTTTACGCGCTACTGGAACGATGCGCGGAGGAATGCCCTGCACACTCGACTCGACGGCTGGCATCTCGTTCGCTGCTTGAACGACCACTTGTCCCATCGGAACACTGTTCGTCCGAAGATTAACCTGCGGAGCTCCGTCTTGAGCCGCCTTCGGCAGGGTTAGTGCGGCGAGCGAAGCAGCGACGGCTCTCATCAGTGACGGTGCAACGGATGCGTTTTCCCTCGTCGAATTGGAAATGTTCGTGGTTTTAGGCTCCGAATATTCGTTATCGTTGTTACTATCCGGTCGAGGTAATTCGATGGGCCGTGAAATGGTAATCGCCGGTGGATCGACGTTGTTGGCGCGGGTTTCGAAGTCGGTGTTTGCGCGAAAATGTCTTAGTTTTCACTTCTAAGATGTATCTTCCAAATAGCTCTCTAACTTTTGATGATTAGGAGTTATTAGGTCATTTCACATTGGTTCACTTCTTCCTACACCATTTGAACGTAATTACCACAACCGAAAGCCAAGTTAAAGATGTTATTGCACCGATCCACAACTCCTGATTATTGCGTGATCGTCGTGTAAATATACTCACCAAACCAAAGATTTTTAAATACTTTTAATATTTTTAAAATTACAAGTAAATCGACCAAAATTTAAAGGAAAAAAAAAAAATTATTTAAAAACAAAACTAGCTCGACATAATTTAAGATTTTATTCGTACATGCACTTATTTCAATTTTTCTTCGTATGGATTATTCAAATTTTGTTAGAGTTTTTTATCCGCGCCAGTCTCTGTTTCAACTCGTCCATTTCGGATCCAGTTTTGGTCGAAACTGCATCCGAACTCTCACTTCTTGGAATCCCAATGGGAAAACTCATCGACTAAAATTCGAAACAAATTCAGATAAAACAAAATTACTTTAAAAAACAACAAAAAACCAAAACTAAACGCACCTCTTCATTTTTCGCATCTCCACCGTGAAATAATGGCTCGGGTGGAGTTGACGATCCCTTTTTATAATTCCCCGAGTTAGCTTTGTCGTACTGCAAAAAAAATGCATGAAAAATCAAAATGAACATCAATAATCGTTCTCCTCGCTTACCATTGTATTATCATAACCGCAACGAGCTCTGAGTGCTTTGAGCCGTTCCATGTAGACCTCCACTGTTTCCTCTTGCGAATCGCTCGTCCTAATTAGGACCCCCACACTGTCCTCCGAGTTTTGCCTCGACGCAATAACGGGCGTCGATGTTGCACTACTCGACTGACTTTCCCGGTAATTTTCGATCCCTTTGAGTCCGCGCTCGATGTAAGTCTGGAAGAACTGTGAAGATTTGCGAAGGAACGGCTCTATGTCGGCTTCGGGATGGTTCCTCTTAAAATCGTACAAATCAGCAAGGCCCTGAAGTTGAACGCAAAATTAGACTTCATTTTTTCTTTTTTTTAAAATTTTGTTTCAAATTTACTTCTTTGGTGTATTCCTTAGATCCAATTTTCTTAAAAATCTCAGCTAGCATCTCATGGGTGCTTTTCGATAAACGTTTTGGGCTCTTCGCCTGAAATTCAAATCATTATTTATCATTTCGAAGGCACTAAATTCGTTTTTACATCTTTTTTCGTGGAATCTGTCGTTCGATGTTTGATTCCGCTCTTGAGAAATCTCTGCAAATACGCTTCTAACTCCGATTCGTGCAGATTTTCAACCAGACTTAGATGACTCATAATCTATTGAAATAAAAAATACACATTTTTTCAATATCCGAGTCATTTCTCGTCGACGAATCTTACTTTGTTCCCTTTCTGGAGCACCAGCGTGTGTATGACAGTTTTAATTGTCCTTAATGGAGTGTCTGAACTACGCTCTTTCCATTGAGCGGATGGAAAGGCTTTCAGAAATAAATGTAATTCGAGTAATATCTTATCCAAATTTAAATCGTCAATTATATTTGGCACCATGCGAAGCATTTTCCACATACACTGAAACAAATTCAAATAAATCGAGTTAAATTCAATTAAAAATCGTTTAGGATGAGTGGAAATACCTTCATCACCAATTCCGTAAATTTACTAGAACATGTTTCTTTGCCAACACAATCCGATAGCAATTTGATCAACGCTGTGAGAATATTGGTCGGATTCGATCTCTCCACGACCTTAACTATGAGCACATTGATCGATCGCACAACATGAGGACCATCATCGATGGCGTTTAATCGTTCATCCAATAAAACTGAGATTAAATTGTAAATTAGATCGCGAAGCACATCTGTGGAACCCCGAGTTGCCAAGCAACGATTGCTGAACAACTGCAAAAACAACAACAATTAATTAAAAATCGAAAAAACGATGTAAAACAAATTCCTTACGGTGACGAGCGTCATCGTGAGGCACCGATACAATCTTAAAAGATCCCGCCAGTTAGTGGACTCGTCGCTCATGTGTCGCGAATAAACCATTCGTAATTGTAACGATTCGGCTAATATCAGTTGATCGACGCACGACTGCATCAATTCGGCCCGCGATTCGTCCTTCAAAAATTCATCGATCTGGAAAATAAATTCAAAATTCACAAAAAATTCGTTTCATTTGATTTTCTTCGTTTTAAATCTGCAATTCTTACTTGAGCCAACGAATTAACCGCCTTGTTGATGTCATTGCTCGCAGTCTGCGAAATGACGAAATCCAACGTGGTAGCTACATCGCTCGTATTATTCAACAACTTGGTCGCGGGAGAAGATGGCCTCAGTCTCGTCTCTGGCAACCGGATCGGCATTTCCGTGAGCACTTCTTCCAGATCGGGCTTAATCAAACACGGCATTTGGGTCTCCACCTTCTCCTGCATCAATTGTTCGATTCTATCCAGATCCAACGTGAACATTCCGGACGCGGGACGTGACGACGGCGGAGGCGCGCTTCGTCTCACCACGGGTTCTTGAGATTCCTCGATTTCCTTACGATTAACATCATCCTTCGGAATGGCCGAATGACCTCTAGTCGTCAGACGTCCGGTACGTGCGGATTCCGGCGATACTTGAGCGCGACTCGGAGGTGGCGCGGCCACCACGCTCCGACTCGAACGCTTGATTCGTTCTCCCAACAGCGACAAATCTTTTTCGGAAATCTAAAAAAAATAAATAAAATAAATAAATAATTCATTAATTAATTAAATTCGGTCTTACGGGTCCGAGTGTTTTGTAGATTTTTTCTCCCTCGTACGCGTACGCGCTGACGACGCAATTAAGAGCTGCGTTTCGAACCCCGTTGTCGCGATCCGAAATGTGTTTGGCGACCTCCCTCAGCGCCACCTGCACCGACGGCTGGCATACGTTGATGCCGTACGATTCGATCAAATTTCCTAGTTCGTCTAAGCATTCGGTGCGCTGTCGAGCGTTCTTCGACTTCAAACCGTCCATGACGAGCGCAAACACCTTGCTCGACGGATACAGCTTGCAGATTTGCTTGATGATTGTTCGAACGGATTGCCGAACAGTGTCTTTTGGATCTCCCACTTTCATCACCAAATACGGGATGAAAGCGTTGGCTTCGCTTTCCACCAGGTGGTAATTTTGCTCCGCTAAAATAGCAAACAGATTCTGAAGATATTCGAGTGCCTTCAAGAGCACGCTCGGATTTGTGTCGAAAAAACGAAGTGACAACCATTTGAGAATTAAATCCAAGTTGGCAATGGTCGCACTGGGGTCGCGATCGACGCACTAAAACAAAACAAAAATTGAAATTTGTAAATTAAAATTGAAATTTAAAACAAAACAACATGAATAACCTCAATCAGACTTTCGATGGCTCTAATATGAAACTTAAAATCATTGTGGAACATGTTGGCTTGTAGATTTCTATTGACGCCCGCCGTGGTCATTTGGTCTTTAAGTTGGTCGTAAAATTCATCACGTGGAGCTGTGAAATTCCACTTGAGAACTTTCAGCCGTTGCTCGTCATTCAGGCGCTGGTCTTTTAAGGTGTTGTCCTGCAACGACGGCGACGGATCCACGTCATCCTCTTTCCGTTTTCCCGTCGTTTTGCCACCGGGCATCTAAAAAAAATCATCAAAAAGTAAATTAAACGTTTCAAAATACACTTTATTTATTTTTGTAATACTCTAGTTCGAGATGTTGCCCGTTTCATTCCATTTTTCACCGTTTTGGCCGAATTATCGAGATCTTCCTGCGATGTCCTGTTGCTGCCATTCGAGCCGGCTCCGTTACCGTTCGGTTTCACCACTTTGGCGCCTTGAACGGCCTTGGATTTCGGCGCGGGCCTCTGCGGCAAACTGGCCTTTGTTTTTTCCAGTAAAGCAACGACAGCCGATTTTGACGCGGGTTTCAGTTTGGCGGAAGCGTGAAGGAACTTATCGTAGCCAAGATGCAGCATAAAAGGAAGAAGTGCGTCTTGGGCCTTTTTCCTGACGTCACTATTGCGGTCTTCGATACACGAAAACAAGTAGGGAATGCACAATGCCAGATCGGGTGACAAATTCTTCGCTTGTGGCAGAGTGATTGCCAACCAACCGAGAAGCTAAAAATTAAATAAATTAATAAATAAATACTGTAATTAAAATTTTAAAAAGATTTATTTTTACGTCGGCTCTCAAACTTGGATTTTCCAGTTTCAAATTTTCTGCTAATAAATCTCCTTCGACGAACGAACCCAAACCGCATTGCTCCAACCAAGCGTTTAAACAAGTTAACCCGGCCGAACGAACTTGAGTCTAAAATAAAAAAAATAAAAATAAAATATGTAAATAAATTTCTATTTTAAATAAATAAAATTATTTTACTTTCGTATCCCCCAATGAAATGATCATTCCCGGTGCCAATATGCGCACATATTTCGTGCAATTGGGTCCCATAGCTGTTCCAATCGCTTGGCAAATATTCAAAGCCTGGACAGCCAAATTTCGATTCGAATCGACCAATCGCATTCTCAAAATCGGCGGCAAGTCTCCCAAATTTGGCGTGATAAACTTCGCCTCGCTGACGATATTCGCTAATTTCTGCAACGCCTCGCCACGAACTTTCCAATTCTTATCCGTCATCTCTTGAATCAATATGGGTGTAATGGAAACACTAAAAATCAAATCACAATTTTAAAACGCGTCATACATCCTTGAAATAAAATTTTATCGAAAAACAAAAAATGCATCTCAAATAAATGAATACCCAATATCCTGCGGATTGCTTTAAAAGAAAAGTGCAGTGGGGAAAAAAATGCGGATTAAATTAAATTCAATTAAGCGTGGATTGAATTACTAATTACTAAAATGGCACAAGCGACTAATAATTTACCAAATATCAGTTCGAGGAATTAAATCCGCAATATTTATACTCGGTGGGCCACCATCTCCACCACCTTCCTCGTCGCAAGTGCCGTTATTGGCCTCGGTGTCGTTGGAAATTCCCCGGGTCGGGGCTGGTGGAGCGATTCCATGTTGTTTCTGAAACACCGCATCAATTTGCTGCAGTAATATTCCCTTCTCGGAGTCGAAAAAGGAGCGAAGAGACGGTCCGACGTATAAATACATGGCTCCCAGCAGACCGATACTGGCAGTACGAACAGCCTGGAAATGAATAAAATGAGTAAAATCGCAACAAAATAGGATGATAAAGTGAAATTACGGGATTAGTTGCCGCTGTGCCCTTCTTGACGTATTCGATGACGGATTTCACTTGGATCTGCATTCCGAATTCTTTGATGGCACCGGTTAGCCAAATCATCGTTTCGGCTTGCGTCTTGGGATTCTTCTGCCCGAACGCCATCTCCAGAACTTGCGAACTGACAAATTCGAGGTTTGTAGCTTCGGCGACGGCCGACAACGCTTCGGCTGCCGACGCGCCGTTTTTTGGATCGCCCAACTTGTCGGCAAGTTCGAGAATGCAGAATCGAGCGGCGCAGCGTGAGAACGACGCGGAAGATGCCAAGTAAACAACAACGTCCATTTTGAGTTTGAGAACTTGGAAATTGTTTTCCTTGAAGCCGGGCTTCTTAGCAAGCGTGCGAATTAACACTTGCACAGGGAGCGATTTCTTATCTTCACATTTCACGTACTGAAAATTGTAAGTAAAAATCCAACGTAAAATCCATCGTTAAAAAAAAACAACAATTATTTACATCAAGAAACTGCTCCATGGAAGTTAACCGCAATTTCCAATTCGTATCAGCAATTCCTTTTAGAATATCGGCGGACAACAAGTTCGAAACTCTGTCGTCTACTTCTTCGGGCTAATAAATGTGTCGAGATTAATAAATTATAATTTTTTAAGATTTAGATTTTCTTTTCACCGTCATTTCTTTTTCATCGATGTCGCCAGACACGCAGGTCGACGACGCGCATGTTAAAGCCGAAGCGATTTTTTTGCCGCCTGATTTTTGCCCGCCGCGAACAGTTTTCCTATTGGCTACTGGAACCGACGCCTAAATAAAATAAAAATAAAAATTGAAATCTCAAATTAAATTAAATTAAATTCATTATTTTTTTACAGATTTTTGCGGTAAATTCTTCTTCGGTCCAACCCTTTCCGAATTCTCGGTATTTTCTTTTTGTTGTTGATTCGGTGCCGATTTCACAGCTTTCACATTCATTCCACTGCTCTTAGGAGCCACGATAACCGCCTTGTCAAAAAATTCCTTCACTTTGTTCAATTTCAAGGCGTCCACTTCAGCTATAAACGGCGTCATGATTTTTTCGCCAACAACTTTCATCGCTGTGCCCAACGCCTCCGCAGCGTTGTCTCGAACTGTCGGGTCCGTATCATTCAAAGTCTAAAATAAAATATTTTTTTAAAAAATATCAAATTTTAATCAATTAATTATTGTTAAAAGCAATTTTAATTACAAACCTTAATCAACGCTACCGAAAAAACTTTCAGCAGCTTTTTGTTCAAAATCACCATGTTGCACCGACAAAAACACCGAGTCAGAAACGATGCTGTTTCTGCTTTAATACTCGGGTTTTTATTCTCTAAAGCAGCAATAACGTCCTCTTGAATGGCTTCCAAAGAAGTCTGCAAAAATAAAACCATAAGATATAGTTAAATCTATGTAATTGTACGCTTTTTTTTCATTTTTACGCTTTGATAAATGGCATCGATCGATTCCCTCATAGCGATCACAACGTTCTGCTTCTTCTCTTTGAATTTGTCGAGGATGGTGTGAACGCATTGATTCGCAAATGGATGAAACTTGAGTTTCAAACCGTTTGCCAACCCGGCCAAGCATTTTCCAGCAACACCGACCACAACAACGTTTGCATCTTTACTGATAATCTGTTAAAACAAATTAATAAAATCAACAAAACAACAATTTTAACTCCCAAATTTATTTACCTTTTTAAGAATTCTAACGAGATCGCCATAATCGCCAGCTTCCAACTTGATACTCGACGTCAACTGCTGCAAAACGTCCAAAGCTTCCTTCCGTTCCTGCCATTTCTTCGCTTCGCACTTCTCGTAAAAATCGTTTGGCAACTTGGATAAAATATTAACAGCTTCCATCACTTCGTACGGATCGAAATCGTCCGCTTCTGTTTCTTCGATGGCACCATCTGCGCAACAAAATAACAAAAAATTAATCTTTTTTCAAACCGAATTTTATCTCAAATTACCAATTTCATCTTCTCCTTCTTGCATTATCTGTTTCCGCAGTTGGATCTCCTGCTGGGAGCGGAGATAACGAGTCGGCACCGGTTTCTCGCCGGCCACTTTCTCGAACTCGGCCTCAAGCTCTGTAAGCATTACAGGCTTAAGGGAGGCCAACTGCGGTTTAAAAGCCGCTCCAATCCAGCGAAAGATCTCTACTGCTAGTAATTTCGCCTCATCTCGCACGCATTTATCTCGATCTTCCAGTAATGTACAAAGACTCTTCACGATCGGTTTAAGCGCTACGACTTTCGACCCAAATTCCCTAAAAATCCAAAATAAAAACACAATCAATACAAAATCTTAACCAAAACACAAAAATGTCAAATTACCTAAGCGCCTCGCGCACAATTTGAATACAAGCGGCGACAATTTTAGGCGTTTTGTTACCAAATCCTTTGATTAATTCTTCCTGGACTAATTCGTGTTTCTCGATCTCTATATACATTAAAATAATCGCAACACCCTTCTCTTTCGTCTTCACTTTGGGTGCGCTGAGACATTTGGCAACGATTCCGGAAACAACTTCGCTACATGTCCTAAAAACAAAACCAAAAAAATGATTAATCAAATTTATATTCAAGGATATCTTCAATTCCCGAGCAACTTACTTGCCAGCACACGCAGCATTCTCGACGTAAATTAAAACCGTATCGAGTCCCTTTTCCTGGGCGACCGCATTCGAATCAATCACAAATTTCTTCACCAAACCCAAGTATTTGCTCCATTCGGGCGATTTCTCGTCTGAAATGCCTTGGAATAACTTGGCTGCCGATTCGTAACCATTAATTCGTGCCTTCCACGACTAAATAAACAAAAACATCCGCATTAGCACCAATTGGTGTTTATTATTTCATTAGTCGTTACTTTGTGTTGACATCGTTCTTCGACGGGTAGTTTCAAATATTCCGTGTCCTGTTCATCCATTTTTCAACCTAATTCTGTGAAATAACGTAAATTATGGATGAAGGTTGGCCGATTAAATGTTAAAAGAAAACATCGATGTAAACAGTGCCGCAAATGTGGATTTTTAAACCTAAATAAAACATTGCAACATTTCGTGCGATTTCATCGTAAATGTCATGCGCCAAATAGATCTTGCTCAATATGGTAATTCTAGCGCTACTATCTATCGAGTTGAGTTAAAATTTGGGCAAAAATTCATTTAAAATAGATTTGTTTTCATGTTTTTCCTCTCACCTGCAACGACCGTTGGAAAGTTTTCGATGGCGATGCTCTTTTATTTTGATTTCAACGGACGGGTGATAAATGACGTCAGCCTGCTTTAATTTTAAAACCACTCGATTTGAAACTCGATTCCTCTTCTGGTTTAGGACGAATAAAACTATTTACAGTTTAAAGTAGCTGGTTTTGTCGAACTAGGTAACACTTATAATTTTTTTAAAATAAACGAAAAATCTGTTAAGCCTTCACTGCCGGCCTTAAATGATCCGGATCCAGATCAAGATCAAGATCAAGAACAGAAACGCCATATACGGCGCTTACTTCAAATTCACAGCCGAATTAGGTCAATGACGTAACAATTTAGTGAATGTAACAAATTATTTATTTACAAAAAAAAAAAAGGCATTAATTCACAATTTCATTTTTATTAGTGACGTCTTTTTCTTTTTCTTTCTCTTTGGTTTTGGTTCCTTTAAATGAAAAGCTTAATGTTTCTTTTGAAAAAACTAAAGGAACAATTCCAATATCACCAGTAAAACGGTTTTTGGCAACCTAAAAATGAAACAAATCACTTTTATTACAATAAAATAAACAAAATTACATCTCAGTTCAACAATACTTGTAAATATTTTCTGCCTCGAACAGACTCCAATCGCTTGTCTTGAAGAATTAAGACATTATCAGCCTCTTGGCTCGCTTTCGCACCACCAAAAATGGATGCAATATTCAATTCATCCGCATTTTCCTAAATATTAAAAAAAATAAATTATAAAATACATATTTTTAAACTAAAATATGTGTAATTACCTTCCTAGGATGAATAACAAGTGTAACATGAACATTATTCATAGATGCAAACTTGCGGAATGAAGCAATAATCAAATCCTGTTTCCAAAAACGATCCATCGAAGTGTCGCTCGACCCCATCATAAACTGAAGATTATCAACAACTATGTGCTGAATGTCATACACGTAAGCCGCATGCGCCATAGCCTACAATTTATTCATTCCAATTCTCAAAAACAAAAAAATTATTTTAAAAACATACCGAAATAACGTTTTTAATCGTTTCTTCCCCATGAAACGTCATAAAATAGAGCGGAAGTTGTTCAAAATCGTTGGCCCATTTGTCAAACAAATCTATTTTATCATACAACGGTATTCTAAAATGAAATCAAAAATAAAATAAAATAAAAATAAAATAAAATAAAAAAAACTAACTGAGAAAATTGAATCAACATCATTTTAGCCAATCGAACATTACGAATTTCAAAACTACCCCACAAAGTGCTCACCTAAAAATAAATAAATAACTAAAATAACAAAACAAACACTCATTAAATGACAATTTATATTCATACTCCTTGCATGCACAAGTCTAATGAATATTCGCTCATTAACGTCGTTTTTCCCGACCCCGTAGGTCCGGTTACAACCGTCAACTCTCCTCGTCTGTGTCCCTTCAACAACTTATTTAAAAGTGGATATCGCTGCCACTAAAAAAATAAACAAACAAACAAACAAAATTAATTAAATAAACGTTTAAAACAACGCATAAATTAGACCTTGACTCCCGCAACTTGTTCGGTGTGACTCAATTCGGTAAAAACTTCATTTCTCAACGCTTGAAACGACGTAATCGATTTATGTCCAACAGCGTGCACATCTTTCAAAATGCTCGTCAAATCCAAATTGTTTTTCATCGCTTGAAGCGGCCCGAGGTTTTCCTGCTTCGGTCGCACAAAATGGCAGCGCGATTCGCCGAGTTTTCGTGCAAAAGTCCTGGACGCCTCCCACGACTTGACATCGCCACCGAACCAAAACGTAATCGAATCGAACTGTTCGAGAAGCGGTAACGTCTCGACCGGCAAACACGAGACGCCTTTCGGTAGACTCAGACACGGGAGAGCGAGTTCTTGCGAGATTATTAGCGCGTCCAAAGGATGGGACGTTAAAATCAATTTCTTTTGGCTCGGAGTGATTTTCTGGAGACCGTAAAGCATGTTGTCGGCTCGTCTAAATTTCGTACGAATTACAAACATTATATATCGTCAATTATTTGATCAATTAAATGTTTGTACTTAGGTATGGTGAGCTCCGTAACATTTTCCTGTTTCGATTTCAGGACTCGGATCGCAACTTTATCTCCATTTACGCCGTAAATTGGGAAAATAATACCGTCTCCGGTTTTCGTGGTGGATAAATCGTATTTTTTCGCTGTTAGTTGAGTGATTTGCTACAAAAAACGGTTTAAAACACAAATTTGAAATGATATTTGGTTGTTATACCTCGATTTGAAATTTGTTAACAATTTCTAGATATTTTTCTTGGTCTAAATTGGATAAAGGAATGGATTCGGCCAATATGTTTTGTATTTTTGAACTGTCTTCTTCGGTGATCATCCAATCGGGAGCGGGTTTTCGCTTCAGTTCGCGTATGTTTAGTTGATGGTTGCGCCTTAGAAGCGCGATGTAATCTTGGAATTCGTTCCACGTTCCCGAAATGCGACACGTATGGCAAAGAAACATTCCAGTTACTAAATTAATGTATAGTTTTCCATTTTTGACTATGTTTTTTCCGGCGTGTGGACATAAAAAGCAGTTTAGAATTAAACACGTGTGTCCTTGCTCGAAACTGATTTTCTGTTCTCGTAAAAATGTTTTCATCAAATTGGGGGTCACTGATTTGAAATCGACGGTTAAAACGTTGTTTGTGAAATTCCGAGAGGATGGAGCTTGAAATTCTGAAATAAAAAAATAATAAAATTCAATAATAAAAAAAAAATTAATAAAATAGAAATAAAAATACTAACTGGTCAATTTTCCTAACGGAAAATTAGCGTGAATCTTCAAACACTTATTGAAACAGTGATGGTAATGTTGATAACGTTCGTTTGAGCAAATTGGCTTGTTGAAAAACAATTTGGAAATAAATAAATTTCTGCATTTCAGCGCCATCAAATGGAAACATGCCCGTTGTAATTAAACGTTTGTCCTATTTTCTACCAGAAAAATAAATAAAAAAATCAGTTAAAGAAGCAACCGAACTGTTTTACCAAATTTTACACTTACTTCCGGCAAATAAAAACAAAAAACAATAATTAATAATAATAAAATTCTGAGAGCACATGGGTGCGAGTTGCGTCAGCAGATTGATCTTCAAATTGCCGCCATTTTAACACAAACATTTCCGAATCTACCATGCGTGTAACTTCCGGTGCAAAAATGGCAGCTGTCACTGAACCTCTTACGCTCCAAAGAGGTAACTCGAGTTTACATTTTCAGTTTTCCGTTCTCTCTATGTGTGGAATTAAAAAATTTGAAAAATAAAAATCTGTAACAAAGAAATAAACCAAGTTTTCCTCGAAGCCTTTAAATGTGTTTAATGGGCTATTGAATTTTGAATGCTAATAAAATAGGGTGTTGCCCGAATCCAAAGAAACTCATAAATTTATTTAAAAATTCAGCTATAAACAAGTATTCTCATTGTAGATGTGCGACGAGCCGTAGAACTGCTCGAAAAACTGCAAAAATGTGAGTAATTTCCAGCAAAACATTTAAAATGACTAAAAATTGTCCATTTCCTTTCCAGGCGGAGAAATTCCAGCTCCAAAACTGGCAGCTTTACAAAAAGTATTCCAAAGTGATTTCTGCAATGCTGTTCGCGAGGTCTACGAGCACGTTTACGAGACCGTCGACATCTCTGGCAGTCCGGATATCAGAGCCAGCGCAACGGCTAAAGTAAATAAACGCAATCAACCGACGTAATTCGATTGAAATTCCCCGAAATTGCAGGCAACCGTCGCCGCCTTTGCCGCTAGTGAAGGTCACGCACATCCCCGAGTTGTCGAATTACCGAAAACGGAAGAAGGACTCGGATTCAACGTAATGGGCGGGAAGGAACAGAACTCGCCCATTTACATCTCGAGGATCATTCCTGGCGGAGTTGCCGATCGACACGGGGGACTCAAAAGGGGCGATCAACTGCTGTCGGTGAACGGCGTGGTAAACATTTTTATCGTTTAATTACACGCGAATATTTAAATTATTAATTTTTTTTAAAAATTGAATTGCAGAGCGTCGAAGGTGAGCATCACGAACGTGCCGTGGATTTGTTGAAGCAGGCTCTGGGAACTGTCAAATTGGTCGTTCGTTACACGCCCAAAGTGCTCGAAGAAATGGAGCTGCGGTTCGATAAACAGCGCGCCGCAAGACGCAGACAAAACTTACAATAAAACTAACAAATCTCATTGTAAAATCACTTATTTCATTATTTCAATGATAAATATTCACTTTTATTATCAAACGATTGTGAAAACTAACAAATATAACTTGGGTACATCAACTAGTACAATATTTGACATTACAAGTGAAATAAAACACTTTTTTAAATATAAAACTGGAAGTTCGATACATTTAATGACCAAAAAATAATATATAACTCGTAATTAATAAACAAAACTCTTAAAATTAGGAAATGAGAAATCTTGGTGGAATTGTTTACCGATTGTAAATATCAAATTCAAACTTAATTCTTAGAAAATGTTCTTTTCAATGGATATATAACTAACACCGATGCAATAATATCTAGTCCTTTTCGAGTTTCATTTTCTTCAGAGGTTGTTCGCCGTTGTCGTTCGTCGTCCAAGCTAACGGGAAGTAAATAGCGAGAAGTTGATTAAAGAATATTTGCAGTTTCGCAGCTTTATGGTGGACGATGGTGACGTCCTGCAAAGACAGAAACACGAATTAAATTGGTTAAATTCAAGGTTTGATTGAATTTTTCACTCACCGCGTTAAATTTGAAGCAATTTTCGAACACGAGTTGAACGTCGCCGATGAATTCCTGGCGAGTTTTGTAGCAATAAAAATTTTGTATTTGGAATAATCGTTTCTTAATCGTTCCTAAATCCATCGGTCTGGGTATGACGTTTAAGTAATTCGACACCTGGTGGGAAATAATTTCTTGATTCAGTGTGAAAAATTGAATAACAATTTCCATTTCACCTGGATTATATTGACGGGTTCGTGGAACTCGGGACTGAATTCGTTGCAAAACAATTCCAATAAAATGCGTGAACAAATTTTAAAATCTTTTTCGGCCGAAAAACTCTCGATCGTGCTTCTCAGAACGCAAGAATTGTAGTCGAAATTGTATTTCGTTATATTTTCGGCTTTCGTGCACATCAAACACTGCCAAACCTCCTTCTCGCTGCAATTAAAAAATAAATAAATAAATAAATAACAAAAATAAAAATAAAATTTTTACTTGGGAAATCCAGCGAGCGGTGGAATGTGACAGTTCAAATGGAAAACGCGTGGACAGAACCCGCAGCAGAGCAACGAACCGCCATCGTGACAAACCGAGCACCAATCGTCATTCGGATCCACGTCAATTGTAGTTACTTTTTCCTGGCTGCGAACCGTTTTCAGAACCTCAACTTCGCTTCCTTCCGCCATTTTCTTTTCAATCTCGGGGCTGCTACTACTATCCGGAGGTTGCGAAGTATTCTAAAAATAATTTTAAAAAAATTAAAAGAAATTTACAAAAATAAAAAATAAATAACACCAAAATGTACCCAAATTTCACTGGGATCTCTTCGAACAACAAATGAATCGTTTATTACGCTCTTTCTTTGACCATCATCACCATTTCTGGGTTCAATCTTCACTGGAGCATTGTTTTTATTCACCGATCTACAAAAATAAATTTAAAAAAAAATAAAATTTACATCAAATGCGGTCCAAACCACAACCTGTCTTGAGACGCATCGTCCGATTGAGGGCTATTCAACCATATTACAGGCGACAAATGATCCGGCGTCCGTTGGTTCGTTTGAAACATGGGTGGTGGTTTCGGCATCGCATGATTGAATGGGAAATGGGAAAGTGGTTTCGTGCTATTCAGTTGCATCACAGTGGTATGCGAAGGACCCGATATACCGCCAGATGTTGACGGCTGTCCAAATTTAAACGCATTATGCCATCTAAAAAAAATAAAAATAAATAAAATAAATAAAAACCACAAAAAACTTTAAAAAAGCCACAAAATCACAAAAAAAACTTCAAAAAAGTCACAAAATCACAAAAAAAAACTTCAAAAAGTCACAAAAACACAAAAAAAAAACTTCAAAAAGTCACAAAAACCACAAGAAAAACTTCAAAAAAGTCAGAAAAATTAACAAAATCAATAAATCAGTAAAACCATCATCACAGACCATGCACAAACGTCTCCGATTCGAGAAGAACAAAACATGCTGCGATAATACACACATGCCGGCAAATTCGGGATAAAAACTTACGCTGACGGCATATACGGGGGATAAGTTTGGGTCAAGATTTGAAAGAGAGGAGAGTGCACGTCCGTCAGGGGCGAAATCCTGCGCGATAAACAGGTACACGCAAAAAACCCAACGTCAATCATCACTTTAATCAAATTATATTCAATTAAAATTGATTCAAATTGCCCTACTTCATTGCATTGAAATCAGGGTCCGGGTTTTGTTCCAGTAAATTGCGTAAATGGGCGTTGCGAATTGACGGGTGAGTTGATGATGAAACAAGCGGTTGACCCGGGACTGGCAACAAACTTTCCTGGACATTGAGCTAGAATAATTCAAATAAAAATTTAATTATTTTACTTTAATCGCTCGCTCTGTTCCCGTACATTCGTGCGCATTTCTGGCGTGGAAAGCTTGGTACTAACCAACATCTGCTGAAAACAAGACGAAAAAACTCATTTTTAAATCGATATTGGGTCGCAAAGTCGGTAAAATCACCTCCGGGGGCGCTAAATGGACCACAGTCAAGCTACCCATACTGTTGATGTAATTACTCAGACGACTCGTTTCGTAACTGAACTTGATGTCGAGATTAAACAACAGTTTGGCCGGCAATTCGAATTGATTCCTCAGCAAATTCCAAGCTTGCTTCATTATCGCCCTCTTCGAATTCAACAACGCCACGTCGTCGCCACGGTCCAGCGCGGACGCGATGAATTTCTCGCAATGGTCGAGTTTGGTGGAGATTTTGTGCAGTTCGTTGCCCTTTGCAGCCAAAGTCATTTTCTTGTCGTGGCAGATCGTGTTCAGCTCAGAGAGCAATTGTTTACTACGGCGGTTGATTTCCGTGATAAACCTAAAGCGAAAAATAAAAGAAATTTAAATTTTTTCGTTCCGATATTTGATGAAAATCGTATACCGAATTGCGAAGTTTTTTATCTCGTTCGTCGTGGCCGCTTCTTTGTCCAAAACGTTGCGGATGCTTCGTGATATGGCCTGTTTCGACATGTTCGTGTACTGTCTCCTCATCGATAATTTCTGCTGTATCGTCGCGAGCATTTGTTTTAACTCCGCACTCGCTTCCGTAACGAATTTGTACCGGTGATTCATGTGCCCGCTGAGTTGGCAATCGCGACACGTGAGTTGCTCGCAAGTTTCGCAGAATAATTTCAGTTGTTCCTAAACAAAATTTGCATCAAATAAACGAATTTCGCCTTTTTCTCCTTTTACCTGCGGATGAATTAGACAAAACATTGCTTTCCGCTTGCTATTTAAACCCACGGACACATCGTTCTTCGATTTAACTACGTGTTCTTTGGTTAATTTGATTCGCTCGTGAGCCTGGGTGCATTGCGAGCACAACCATTCGTTGCAGTCGACACAATACGAAGTTGCTTCGGTTTTATCGTCACAATTGGTACAAGTGTACATTTTTTCCACATCTTCGTCCTCGTTTCCTTGCATGGAGCCTTGAAGAAATTGATTATCGATGATCTCCGAAACCAGCATCTCCTGGTAGCATCTGGGGCATATGAACTTCACCGAACCTGTAAAAAAATGAGAAAAATCTAGGTTAATTCGATTTTAATGAGTTTTTTTATGAGCAGATGTAGATTTTTATAAGAATTTATACACATTTTATATGTTATTTCAGGTTTTTCTGACTGGGAAATTTTATTTGTTTGCTTTCAGTGCGAAATGTTTACCTGATTGGAGTCCCTTTTTGAAGCACGTTCCGCAAATGGAATGAAGGCAAGGTAAAAGTTTGGGTTCATTTTCCGCTAATTGTTTTGAGCATATTGGACATTCATCTATCGCCGAGTGCGATCTGGCTTGTTCTTGCACTTTGGGGGTTGCTATTTCAACTGGGAGATTCGCTGGGTTTGAATTTGATTCGTTTGAATACACGGGCGAAGGAACCGACTTCATTTCGTCGGACGCCATTTTCGTGCAACAACGGTCAACAGAACGGAAACGAAACGGCGACGTCAGAAGTTTTGCGAATTTATTGAAGCATCGTTATTGGAAATCGTTAAATAAATTAATTCATCCGCTTTTAAATCCCAAAAGTATGATTTTGTTTATTTCATTTATTCCGGCCTTGATTTTAATATTTTTTTCTGTTTTGTTTTTGTTTTTAAGATTAGGCCGACATCTAGTGGTATGTTTGTTAGCGGAAGAGCGATACTCGATGAAAAAATCGGCGTAAACTGCGCATGCTGTTCGTCTTCGAGGGGAAAACCCTATAGGAAATCTGTTACGAGTTTTCGGGAAGTTTACAGAATAATCTGGGGAATTTTGAACTAGCCATTTCTTATCGAGCGGAACAAGGAGTTTTTGAAATCGTCGTACATTCTTTGCAGAGAGTTGTGTTTCATTTAACAATATTTACAAGTTTTGCGAGAGTGTGATTGAAGTAAGTATCGCCCGATTTTGATAGTTGATAAGTTGATAGTAACGATAAACAACTCAAAACATATTTATTTAAATATCTCTATTATCTATTTGTGTTTAAATTGGGTTTAGAAATGAAAGCCGTTGCGCGTAGTGTTCAAATTTAATTCAAAAATTGATTGAAATTGATTGTTTTAATTTTTATATTTTTTAGTTATTCTCTGATGACAGCTTCATAACGACGATTTTTATATTTGGTAACGATATTTCAGTTTAAAAGTTGATTTTTCTTTGCCAGTTGTTGACGTTGTTTTGAATATTGATGCGTCAATTGAAACCAATGTAAGCTTAATTAGTGTACGGACAGAATTTGAATTGATGTAATTTCGCAATCTATATATAGATTGGAGCTATTGCACTTTTACGCAATCCGGTTCCATGTCGGAGGTGTCTTGTGAGGAGAGAATGGCCCAAGAGGATTCCTATAGTGTATTAATTGCACGTGGTTCAATCGAAGAAGAAAATACAACAAAAGAAACGATGCAGGTAAAGTAATGCTAAACAAAAAAGAAAAAAAACAAAACCAAAATTTCCTAGAACCACAAAAAGAATTTGCAATTTGCAAAAATATACCCAAAAAAGATCAAAAAAATGAAAAGTAAACATCAAAAAAATGAAAAGTAAACATCAAAAAATACCCCAAAACATCCAAAAATATTCAAAAAACTTTTTTTAAAAACACGTATGTCCCTAAAAACAGAATAAACAAAAATATAACCAAAAATACACGAACAAACCAAAAATTATCTACAAAAAACCGTTTGACTGACTGACAGGACTCGATGTTTGTTTTCGGTTGTGAAATGCCGAATGTTGGGTGTGCGGGCGGGGAAATCCACGTTTTATCGATTTTAAGAGGAAAGAAAACTGTTGTTTCTAGGTAGTATTTCTTCATTTTCTTGATTTGTACACCAGAACATTGGTAATAGACATTGCATCAAAATGAAACATAGATAAAAGTATTGATCAACACCAGAAATACTCATTCATTTCACATGAAAATGATTCAATTTTTAATTACTCATAGAAATTCCTTTCTAATCGCACAATTAGAAATCGAAATTAATTTAAATTACATTTTTATATATTTTTCAAAAATAATATTCAGTCACGTTCCCTTTTCGGCACGTTAAAATCCAATGCAATAATAATTTCAATAGTATTACCGTATTGAATATAAAAATAACTATTCAAATTACATCGGTATCTTATCAAACGATAATATTTCAACGTGGGGAATTCCAGAACCAACAGGAACTTGAATTGTACAATTGACACGTTAATCAGACCATGAATTTAATACGTAGAGCTAGAGGTAGAGAAACGATCAGAAACAATTCAAAAGTGACCATTGAGGTTTGCGTGACAACTTTTATGATTTTTCTATTAATTAATTTTTTTTTAGGGTTACGATTTCGATTTTGTCGACGGTTTGGAATCGAAATACGAATGTCCAATTTGCTTGAACTGCCAGCGCGAGCCGATGCAAACAATATGTGGTCACCGGTTCTGCAAACCGTGCATTCTCACGTGGTTAAGGTGAGGATTATTTTTTTGTTTTTGGGAAAATATTGTTTAATTAAATTTGATTTTGTGCAGGAAAGGAAGAAATAATTGTCCGGCTGATAACGAAATAATTACCGAAGATAATTTGTTTTTGGATATAATAGCGAAACGTGAAATATCGGCGCTTCTCGTTCGATGTCCGAATAAGGAAAACGGCTGCACTTCCGTTGTGGAAATTGGAAAAGTTGAGCATCATTTGAATGCTTGTGAATTTGCTTCGATTCCGTGCCCCAACCAATGCGGCGTGTCGGTTCTGAGCCGCGATTTAGAATCTCATATGATGGATGATTGTTTACGAAGAATGATTAAATGTAAATTGTGTTCCATGAATTTCCCTCTAAGCTCCCAACAAGTAAGTTTGTTGTGTTTTATCATTTAATTTAGTTTTGTTTTATTTAATTTAATTTAATTTAATTTATAGAGCCATTTTACGATTTGTCCGATGGTGCCGATACCCTGCGAATGTGGCGAGCTCGTACCGCGGGAGGAAATCGAGTACCACAAAGCTGCAGTTTGCAACAGCGTCGACGTACATTGCCAATACCTAGACATGGGCTGTACCGAAAAGGTAAGATTTAAAAAATCACAAAATCCAACACCAAAAATCCATAAAAATCCCCAAAAATATCAAAATTTCCACAAATAAAACCAAAATTCCAGTCAAAGAATGAAAAATTTCCTCCAAAAAAATTAAAAACTTTAGCGAAATATCAAAATTCCCTTCAAAAATCACACAATTTGTGTCTTAATTCAATATTTTTCAGATGAAACGTGAAGATATCACGTCGCACATGCAGTCGAATGCGTACAACCATTTGGACATGGTGACGACAGCGTTCAAACAACTCGAAGCGGCCGTTGGAAGTTGCTTGAACGAGCGCAACACAGACTCGATATCCCGCTGGTTGAATCAAGCGGGCGACAACAGCCCCGACATCGACGAGGCCTACCTAGAACGACCCCTGATCCTCCCCCCCAGCCTGGCGGCGGGGGCCCCCGAACACTTGCGCAATTTATTCGAGAAAAACGTGCAACTCGAGCAAAAGTCGCGGGAACTCGAACTGAAACTCGAGGGTTGCAAACGGCAGCTACGGAAAAGTGAACTGACATGTGAAACCCTGGCGAGCAAACTGGCGAACGCGGAGGGTCGTTTTTGTAACGGTGTTCAGTACTGGCGAATCGGCGAATTTACCAAACTTCGTCACGACGCGGTGGCGGGGCTCAACAACGTGCTGCACAGCCCCGGCTTCTACACGAGTCCCTACGGGTTCAAAGTTTGTCTGAGGCTCAACGTGCAACAATGCGACAATTCCGCTTACGTCTCTTTGTTTATACATTTGATGAAAGGGGAATTCGACGATTTGCTGCAGTGGCCTTTTTCCGGAAAGATCACCATGAGCATTCTAGATCTTTTCGACCGAAGTGAAAACAAGCACGACATTTCCGAAACAATGCACACGAAGCCAGGATTGACTGCTTTTCGCAAGCCCACGAGTGAGAGGAACCCTAAGGGATTCGGATATACTGAATTTGTGACTGTAGATGCGTTGTTGCGAGGTCCGTTCATTAAAGATGATTCGATCGTTGTTCGAGCTGTGGTAACGATTTAATTACCGTTCGTGTTTGATTAGTTTGATGTTTAATGTTCAATTTCATTAACGTACGTAATAAATTTGTAGTTATTTGGTCTTTGGAAATGTTGCTTTTTCAAGTCTCACAAATTAAATTTCTGGTATCGGTCTGCTTTTACCGTTGTTTGTGTTTGTACAAGGAAATTCAAAATGGCTGCCACGATAGTTAGATCGAGGGCGAAACATCGACAAATCATAATTCTGTTTTTGTTTTTGAAAAAAAAAAAATGTATAAAAATCTAGAAAACTAGAAAAAAAAAAAAAAATTTATTTAAAATCAATAATGTCATGATAATAATACTATTAAGTACATGAAATGAGTTGTTTACAAGCTTAATTGAACAGTTGTCATGCTTGTTTTGCTCAGCTTATTACATTTGATCAACTTAACGGTCAGAGAGACACATTTCTCTCTCTCCCACTTCTCAAACACATTCAAAAACTCACTGTAATTGAAAGACTTATGTGAAACTTGTACAATCTTAAGAGCATTCTTTTCGAGCTGCTGATGAATGCAATCAAATAAATCATTGAACAAATACAAATCACACTTCCCCAAATGACTCACATCAAAAGTCAACTTCACTTTGCCAACCCTCAGTTGCAGCCCCATCCTAATACTCTCCAGCACCGCTTCGGACCAGTCGAGGAACCCCAGATGAACAACGTCGAGTTTGTCTAACTGTTTCATTTCCTCCCACACGCGCTCACTCGGAAGATCGGATGGAAGCGACAATTTCAATTTGACCAAATTTGGGAAAAAAGGCCCAAAATTGTGAATCTGAGTGGATATTCGGCGAGAATTGGAACATTTCACCTTCAATTTCGTCAGACTAGGGCAACGTTTTTCAAAAGCGCCGCCATTTGCAACGTCCAAACCTAGCGGACATTTTCCGGCTTTGGAAAAATCCAAATGCTCGTCATCGCAAATTAATTTTTCCACCGAAAACACGTCGACAATTTCCAGCAGGTTCGTGCAGTCGCATCCGAGTGCGACTAAGCTTTTAATCGATCCACATCCGGAACTTATTCCGGAACTGATTCTCCAGCCCGACAAATCCAACAGATCCCAGCACCGGTCCGGTTTGGCCAAAACCGACAAATCGACGCCGGGAACTTTTCCGAACGTGAAATCGACAATTCGCAAGCTCTTCAATTGGCTATTGGAAACGAGGCAAAATGTCCCGTCCAATTGGGCATCGGTCACGTGCAACCCGGACACATCTAAATATTCGGTCGCGGCCTTCGCCGCCATCTGCAACACCGAATCGACCGAACAAATCTTGGCGCTGTTTTTCTTTTGCGAACCGATCACTATTTTTTTCAATTTAAGCTTCAAAATGGCGTCCAAGATTCGCAATTCGCTGCCCACTGGTTTCACACTCAATACGGACAATTTTTTACATTTCCTCAACAACTCGCAGAGTATTTTAACATCGGACCAGGCCAAAACGTGATCAGTAGAAGACGAATCGATGCAAATATCTAAATATTCGATTTTTGGAAAATCCAACCCGGAAGATAACGATTTAGCGAGTTTGGCGAATCCGGAATCAGTCGCAGCGCGAGGCTTTATAACAACCTCGACACGTTTCACATGCTGAAACAGATGCGCAATGACGTCACAAATGAAACCCGTAATCTGAGAGCAACTAACCCGAACCCTAGTGACCTTTTCTAAGCCGTTAATTCCGGTCAACAGATCCAAAACAAAATCACTCGAACATTTCTCGTTTTCGTCCATCAAATCCAGATCAATAAACGTTATGGGGCACGTTTTCAACTCGAATAAACTGATTAAATGAGGTTTGATTTTGGACGACCAACACACGTGCGAGTTCAATCCCGGATTCAAATCGGTGTTAACGACCGCAATCGGTTGCACCACGGAAAAACCGTGTTGCTCCCGGCAAGAAATACCCCTTTTAAGCACCAGTTGGATCCAACTGGGCATATTTACCGCAAACTGCGCGCGATTAACGTCGCTAAAAACTCCCGCCTCGCCGAAAATGTTGATCAGATTCGAGTTCCAGTTCTGGGTCAACCGGCGGGGCAAGAAACGGAATACGTCATCAATTTTATCCGCGGTCAAACCGACAAGAAACCGGTAAAATATCTCACTAATATCGGGATTATTACGAAAAGTACTCTGCAATCTTTCCCCGAAACTCGATTCGTCTCTTAATCTAGACAAATAAAGCGCATTGGCGAAATATGTAAAATTGCGCCAGTAACACAACTCGCCGCTAGATGCCCCGTCGGGTTCAACCAGTAATTCGACTGTACCACTCGAATTAAATTGTTTAAGCGCCTCACAACTCGACCCCCACCGACAAAAAATCATACCGAACTCGATGAAAAATTTTTGGAAATCCAAATCCAAATCCCAATCCCAATCCCACCCCTTGAGCGCCATAACGCGCGAAATCAAAAGCTTATATACTTTCGTTATGTTGTGATTGACTCGCTGCTCGGGACTCGTTTCGGCTATGCCGCACAAAACGTGCAAAAACAGCGGAAATTGCAAGATATCTCGACAATCCACGTGCAGCATCTGATGTACCTTACTCTTTATATCGCTCCCGAACGCCAGGAAGAACTGATCGATTTGTTTTTCACCAAACGACGCCATGGAATAATGTTTGGAGAATGACTTTTTCATCTCCGCACTCCGCATCGGCTTGCACGTAGCCAAAACGTGCGCTCCCGGTAGGACGATACCATCCAGCAACTTGTGCGCGTGTTTCGTGGCGGATTCAGTCAACAGGTCGAAATCGTCGATGACGATGAAAATTTGTTTTTGGTTGTTTTGGATGATTTTCCAAATCATGGCGGGGTCTTCGTTGTCGACCGATGCTTGGTGAAGGAGCACGTGGATGATGGAAGCGTTGAAATTGTGTTGGTCGAGGAAGAACACGAGTTTGAAGTTGGTTAGTTGGCCGCAGTTGTTTGCCCAATTCAGGGCGTGTTGGCGGGCGAATACTGTTTTTCCTGAGCCCAGGAATCCGTCTAGTAGAATTGATCTGTGGGTGTCGAAGTCGATGTTTACGATGGTACCTGTTTCGTCTTTGATGTCGGCCATTGGGCAGTCGCGAATGTCGATTGATTGAGCGTTTTCTAGTTTTTGGTTTTTGATTTGCCGCCAGTGGTTTTTCAGTTTGTCTTGGATGATGGGGAGAATGTCTGGTGGAATAAAGGTTTGGTTAGTGTTTGGCACGTGCTGCAAGTTATGTTGGTATTTTTATTTGATTTCAAACTAGAGAACTAAGCAGGAGTTTGAAGATGGCTAATACCAGTTCGGAATTCTCGCTGGGGAAATCCCGTTTCAAAATTTTGAATTTTTTTCATAAAATTTTGAATTTTTGAATTTTTTCATAAAACTTTAAATTTTTTCATAAAACCTTGAATTTTTTCATAAAACTTTGAATTTTTTTTATAAAACTTTGAACTTTTTCATAAAATTTTGAATTTTGTCATAAAATTTTGAATTTTTTCATAAAATTTTGAATTTTTTCATAAAATTTTGAATTTCTTCATAAAATTTTGAATTTTTTCATAAAATTTTGAATTTTTTCATAAATTTTTGATTTTTTTCATAAATTTTTGAATTTTTTCATAAATTTTTGAATTTTTTCATAAATTTTTGAATTTTTTCATAAATTTTTGAATTTTTTCATAAATTTTGGAATTTTTTCATAAATTTTGGAATTTTTTCATAAATTTTGGAATTTTTTCATAAAATTATAGATATTTTTAACAAAATTATATATTCAAAAACTAAAGCTTAAATCAAAGAAAACAAAACCACAAATAAAAAATAAACAAAAAAATCCACCTAAAATTAAAAAAAGAAAAATATAAAAATAAAAAACCTACCTTTATTTTTCTCCTTAAACTGAACCGATTCTTCCAATGCCGGACAAGACCCCTACAAACAATCCTAACATATTACTTTAGCTCTACAAACTTTCACCACTCCTTACAATTGTAATGCTATGCCCAAAAGTTGTCGAATTAGATTTTAACAGACATCCTTTAACCTTCACATCGCCAAAATCACTACTACTCATAACCAATTCTTCACTACCCATCAATTCCGAGCTCTCTCTCTCATTATCACTCTCGTCCGGACTGTTGCAAGTTGAATTTTCAAACAAATATCTTCTCGAACAATCCTTAAAACTGCCGCCATTGTCGTCCCAACAACCGGAAGTCGCTGCAGATTGAGACGAACAAGATGAACTAATAGATGTCATCTCGCCGCACGGAAAAACTTGGGACACCTGACGGAGGAAACTTTCAAGATGATTCTTCTCTTTGGTAAAATCAGAACATTGATCCCAGTCCGAAAAAGTTGGAGACTCGGATCCATGCTCAGATTTCGCCGATTGTGACCCCATTCTAAATGGAAAATTAAAATTAAAATTAAAAACAACCTCCAGACCAGTGAAACAATAAAATTTTAGACAGAAAATATCGCGACCGGTTTGAGAAAAAAGTTGGACGTTTGTATAAATAAATAAAAAATACAACTGGATGTATAATCGAGATATCACTTTAAAACTGTAATTAAATACAATTATTCGTCCGTTTGTTTAATTTTACTCGATCCATTAAGCGACAATAAAGTTTCGACTTTCGATTCCGAGAATTCCACCTTTTCCAGGACAGCAGCGCGCCACTTGTTATTTCATCGTTAAACTATTACAGAGCTTGAAATGAATCTGTGTTTACCTGCTTATCTCGCTTCGTTCACATGAGACGAGGAAGAGCAATAAATACGCCGCGGTGATAGTTGACTCTCATTTTATCGTAACATGACGTGTACTTCGAGAACACTAGTGATAAAGTTTTAGTCTCTTACGAGACGAAGGTGTAAAAAAAAAAAAAAAAAAATTAAAAACCTGTTTTAACGAGTGCAAAAGGATAATCGGCGTACAACCGATTGAGATATTGTGATATAACAAAGTTTTCCGATTAAAAATATTGCCGTCATCAATTATGATGAATTAAAGGGGAATTCCTTGACATCGGGTATTGGGCTGTGTATAGTCGTCGTTTAATCATGGCTGCTCGTTCGTGTTTGCTCGGGTTGAACGTTACAAGAAATAGATTCTTAGCAATTGTAAGACTGCATTTATTATTATAATTAGCTTATTTGCTATTTGTGTAATTAATTTTACCGTTTTAATTTTTTCAGAATAAACTACAAAGCGCATATAAATGCGCAACACAATTTTCGAGTAACACTGATGAGAAAATGGAAACTTATTCGTATATTCCGCCGTATCAACCTAGAGCGAACGAAGATATTACCACAAAAAGGAAAAGATTGGTCTACCAAAGCAGAAAAAGAGGAATATTAGAGAACTGTCTTCTCTTGAGGTATGTGAAATCTGTTCTGTAATGAATTCGTGATGAATTCCGACGAATTTCAGCACATTCGCCGCTAAATACCTCAAGACATTTGACGAAAATCAATTAACATCGTACGACAGACTCATCAATATACCTTCGAACGATTGGGATATTTATTACTGGGTTACAGGTACGAGTTTCCACGATTTAAAGCTCGATGACGCCATTTCATTTAATTGTTTATTCCAGGTGCTAAAGAGGTTCCTCCAGAATTTGACAACGAAATAATGACAATGCTTAAACTGCACGTTAAAAACCCGAACAAGGAGCAACGATTTGACGCGCCACCATTAGAGGAACCGTAGAAAACATATTTACGATGACTTGTAAATTATTATTTAGTATATTGTACATTAAAGTTTGACTTCAGCACATAAAAATCTACTCTAAAATGATTTATTTGACCAAAACACATGAAATATGTTGGCTAAAAATTACAAAATGATAAAGTAAATGAATACAGATCCTAGTTCGAACAAATAACGGGACATTTAAAACACTATAACCAAAAAAAATAATTTTAAAAATGAAAAAGAAAATTAAAAAATGGAAGACGAAAATTTGTGAAATGCAAGTAGTTATGGTCCTTTATTGTTATGTATCGGGAATTTATACACTATGATTTGTTCTACCTTACTTGTACTCGCCAAAGCCACAAGCAAAGCTCTCTTTATATCAAGATTATCAACTAATCTGATGGAAAGTTGAAAATAGATATATATATGTATATATATATATATAATTTTTGAATAACTTTGAGATAATCGAGGTTAAATGAGCAAATATCCTTTGTTTACCGTTATTTTTTGCAATAAAAGAATATATAATCCATTTTTCTTTTCGTATATATAAAAACCAGTCAAAAAAATTATATTTTCTTTTCACAAATAAACAAAAATGTAAAATTATAAAATAACAGCAAATTGGCACAACGACACATGGAAAAATAAATAAATTAAAGCTCCATGACGATCCGAAAAAGGAAAAAAAATATATATAAAAATATGTTTACAATATACATAATCCGACTGACCGTGCTAAAATAAACGGACGCGCTAAAAAAACATCAAAAGCAAGAGCATTCGATCGACAAAAGCCGAAAAATACCAACTTGGCGTCAACATCTAGTCTAGTCACGCTAATTATTATTCGGAATCACTAAACCGATTAACAATAATATTGGGCCTTAAAACTGAAGCAAAACCGGGGTACTGCAACGAGGATAGTTCATCGTCTTCCGAGTTCTCTGGCGATCTCTGTTGCAGGTTATCGCTGCTCCGGTACGGCGGTGGCGGTCCTTCAGGCATAGTTGCTTCTTGAACGATCTCCGAATACGAAGGTGGTTTAACGAGCCGTCCGACGAACTGAATGCCATTACGAATGTTATACGTGACCAACAAGTTGGCAGGATTGTTCGACGGCGACGTCGGGCCGTAAACGAACGGGTCGGCGAATCCGCCGTCGTCAAACACGCGCCGTTGGTCTATAGCACCCATGTTTGGAGTCACCGACGCGATTCTCGATGTCGGGTGTGTCGTCATGGCGGATCGTTTCATGTGTACTCTACAAACTGCGATCACCATGATGGTGACGATGAAAACAAATGCAACGGCGCAACCGATGACGGTATAAATCGTAGACTGTAAAAATCCCAAATCGCTATCGTAGCGTCGTTGTTGCTCCACTGATGGATGAATATGATTGTACACTGAAATTCAATTTGCGAAAAATATATAAATATCTTTTAGTCTTTTCATTTCGAGTGTTTGTGCTCACTACTGTGAATAAATCGCATACAACACGGCAACAAATGGGACGTGGGACAACTAGGTTCAACGTACGGGTCGCAACAAAGTTGTCGATCTAAACATCGCCCATCATTACATCGAATTTTGCCTTCGCAAGGGTCAAATCCTGCTCGATAATTCAAAAAAATTGAAAAAATAAAGTCATTTTTTGGGTTAAATGTTTAATTTACCGCATTCGCTCGGAGATTCGTCACTGGCGTCGAGACAATCGTTATATCCATCGCATAAATATCGTGCTGGAATGCAATGACCGACGTACGTACATCGAAAGTGGTTATCGGGACAAATACCTTTCTCTAAAGCAAATTAAAACGTCAATAGCGAATAGAAACGAGCTCCAAAAACATTCAAATCACTTTGTTTAACTATGACGGTGACATTTTTACGGATAATTTCGAAAAGTTCTTTGGATGCGATGCAAATGTACTCCCCCGAGTCGGTTTCTTGCAGTTTCTTCACTCGTAAATTAATTTGGTTGTAATCTTCTTGGACAGTTATTCGAGAAGCACTGAAAACGTTGTAATTTAGTTATCATCTTTTTATCTTCATCTGGATGAGTTGATTCACCTGACAGAAGCGGGGATCTTCCAGTCCATGGAAAAGCGAATGGAAGAAGTGGTTTGCAGCGTTACTGAGCAATACAAATTCAGATCTTCGTCTACACGTCTGCCAATCCTCTCGGATCCATTAATGTGAATGGAAACATCAAAAACATCTACAAATAAATCAAAGTAAATAAACACGAATGGTCCCCTGGGTGGATGGAGTGTGCTTGTTAACGAGCGGTTTGAAACAATGCGAGTTTTATTTTGTTGGAATTACTATCGCGCTACATGTTTATCCGCGCAGCTTGCATTCGTTTGAAATTACCTGCAAACTGAATAAATAAGGTGAAAATGAAGCAAATTATTACAGTCTTCATTACGAATCGACTACATCGCCTTTTTCAATGACGTCAATTCGTTACGTCATTGCCTATCCGTTGTTTGTTTAATTGATATTGTATTGAGGTTTGATATTTTTGAGTGGATAACGTGCGCTTATTTTTAAATTTAAAAATTAAAATAGATTTAATTCCGTTTAATTGACGTGTAATTTTTGAATAAGTCGGACAAAAGCGAGAGTTCGTTTTCAACGACCGGAGGTATCCGTATTGGTTAAATTTGGTCATGTGATTAGGACTTTAAATTTTTGAGCCAATCACGGAGCGGATTAACTCCACGCTGCACATTTCAAAAAACATTTGTGCCGTTTGTTGTACTGTACCTTAAAAATTGCAAACTCGGCTTTTAAATTTTTTCCCTGCGATCAATTTTACTGGCTAAGGGTAAGTGCACATTTAAAATCTAGTTATAATTTTGTACAAACCACTAGATAATCAAAAGAAACCCTTAACGCACTATTAGGGTCCATCGAGGACACAATTTAGATATTTTAGATATGAGTTCAAGTACAAGATCTAGACTTCCATTGCTCAATCAGCGGGTCAATAACCAATCCGCACTAAAACGAGACAATCCTGGACCATCTACATTCTCCCGACCTGTAAATAGATTTTTAAACAATATTATTCTTACTAATCTTAATATTTTTATCTAAAATTCAGGCTGTGCTCCATAAAAAATTAAAAATCGGATCGAATGAAAATTTGTCGCCACCAAAACCAAGATCAAATTTGAGACGAAGTGTCTCTGTCGGGAATCTTTACACAAAACCAAAAAGAATTTTACCCTTAGCAGGTATCTAGAAAAAGTTAGCATAAAAAGGGAGCAGGTAAACGAAACTAACGTTTTTTATTGCTTTATAGACAAAACACAAACCAGAAATGTCGTTTCGAGTAGCGTAAAGCCGATCCAATCAGCTGCGCCGAAGAAAAAGCGAGCTGCTTGGGACTACAAGGGTCGTTTGGAAGATTTGGAGTCGTACGTTTCCAATTTGACGAAGGAAAATCGGAATTTGACAGAAACTAAGGCCGGAAAGGAAGAAGAATGCAACCGATTATTGACTAATTACCAGGAATACAGCGCTAAAATCGACCAACAAGAGAAATTATTAAAAGAATATTGCGGTGAATTGGCAGAAGTGAAACACAAAAACTTAGAATTGACCACAAAACTCGAGGACACCACCAGGGAACGAGATGCGGCTATTTCGCGCGCATCAACCTTGAACGAGGATCTTCTCTCCATGATGCGATCGAAAGATTTCGCCGTCCGCGAATTGTCACTGGTTAAAGTAATAAAAATTAACTTTTACCAATACTAAAACAAAAATTAATCCTCTTTTTTCTCTTCTCGATTGCTAGGCGAAACTGGACGATGCGCGCGAAAACATAACCGACAAAACCAGACGAATCGACCAGCTAGAGGAAGAGAATCTTCAGTTGACGCAATCTCTAACCGAAAAACAGGCGGAATTAGAATCGGGTGAATTATTACGCCGAAGTCTACACAACCAAATCCAAGATCTGAAAGGAAATATTCGCGTTTTCTGTCGTGTTCGCCCGCTGACCCGAAAAGAGTCGGAAAACGGACCCGGATGCGTCACATACCCCGACCCAGACATGAAGATGATATCGCTGACGTCGTCGCGACGGGAGTCCGTCATGAACGAAGTAAAATAAAATGAATTCAAATTTTTTTTATTTCAATATTTTGATTTTTAATTTGATTTTTCAGAGCTCGGCTTCTTGCTCCGGACGTTCGGTGACGCACGATTTCACCTTCGACAAGGTTTTCGATCCGGAATCCAGCCAAAATTACGTGTACAGCGAGATCTCGCAATTAGTTCAGAGCGTCCTCGACGGGTACAACGTGTGCGTCTTCGCCTACGGTCCCACAGGTTCCGGGAAGACGTTCACGATGGAAGGAGGACGCGTGTCTTTAGAAGACGATACTCACCTGGGGATGATTCCGAGAGCCGTTGAGCAAATTTTCGAATCGATTTGCAAACTCGGAGCGCAGGGTTGGCAGGTGAAATTGAAAAAAAAATGCTAATTTTATAAAATCTAATCATTTTACTTTTATTATTTCTTTCAGTACGACGTAAAAGCCTCGTTTATCGAGATTTACAACGAGAAGATCCGCGATCTTCTTTGCACAGACGGGAGCGACAAGAAACTTGAAATCAAACTCACAAAACACAACGAGAGTCTCGTAACCAACATGATCGTTGAAGATGTTACGGACAGAGATGTGGTTTTGGATTTGATTCGTCAGGCGAATAGAGCGCGAGCGGTCGGAGCGACGAAATGTAACGTGCGTTCGTCTCGGTCGCATTCGGTTTTCATTTTAAAAATCGCCGGCCGCAACGAGCGCACTAACAAATCTTGCAGCGCCACGCTCAATCTGGTCGATCTAGCGGGCTCTGAGAGGGTCAAGGTGTCCGGATCGGAGGGAGAACGCCTCAAAGAGGCCAAGAGCATCAACAAATCGTTGAGCAACTTGGGAAATGTGATCATGGCGTTGGCGCAAAAGGTTTGGTTTGTTTAGTGTATTTAACGCGCGATTGATTGACGTTTTATTACAGGCGGAACACGTGCCGTACAGAAACAGTAAACTGACGCTTCTACTGAGTCCCTACCTTGGCGGCAACTCGAAGACATTAATGTTTATAAATATTTCGCCGTGTGACGACAATTACGTGGAGACGTTAAATTCTCTACGATTCGCCACAACGGTTCGTTTTATCGGAATGGAAAAAAAAAAATAATTTTTAAAAATTTTAATGTTTCAGGTGAACGAATGTCATATTGGCGTCGCGCAGAGAAAGAAGTAGAACGCTTCATTTTATTATTTTGTATATTTTTTTATGTGTGTTGCAAATTAATGATGTAATATTTAAATGCTTTTAGCTTATTAAATGATATTTAGCAATTTTTATTTGTTGGTATTGTTTGGTTTTGACGACTGTTGCATTGCCATGGTAAGGTTCAAGTGAATGCCATGCATTCATCCAGCAGCAATTTGAGAAATCGGTAAAAAATAGCAAAATGACTGATAAAGCAACATCATTTTCCAATCGAAATCTTACTCGTAATGCGATGCAGAAAGGATCGATGAGGTTCGAGTGAACGAAACGTTTAAAAAAGAGCATTATTTAAACCTTATTTCAATTTATTTAACCCTAACTCGTTTGCATTTCGTTTAAGAGTGCCGTTTGGTGCAGATTTGTACGTGTTTTGTGGCAAAGAAAACCTCCATCCAAATTTAGTGGTAGTATTATTATAGCAGTTTTATTGCAAACAAACAGCCGTTGATTATTATCATCATCACCAGAAACTGTTTAAATACGTGAAAATGAATACCCCGAGACATCTCCCAATGCCAGTATACAGCAAAAGTTCTTGGTGGGAAAGCAAATGGCTGAAACGGTCGTTGCAGAAAGGCGATTTACAAGCCATGAACAGCTATTCACCCGCTGCTTATATCTTAGCACTTCGGGTAGACACTATTCGACCAATTCTAAGCCTATTTTGTATGATTTTATTCATTTTATCGCTCCAGAATTTCATGAAACATTTGCCATCGTCACCGCTACTGCAACGTCGCTCTTTTGTCAAACTAGCCGATGACATCAGAGCTTTACCAGCATCTCATTGGACTTTGGCCATTCTCCAAAGCAGAAAGTATCAAATAAATCGAATTTAATTGAAATCTATACTGGAAAAAAAACAAAACTGAATTCCATCAGAGCATTAAGAAGTCTTCGTCCCGTGGAATACGCTTTGGTTCGTCTTTTGGTGGACATGTTACGAAATTTATGTTTTGATAACGACATCTTGAATCAATCTCGGTTACAAGAAATGACAACATTATTCGGCCCTGTCCTAATCAGGAAAAGGGCGGATGAACCGGTCACATCCGCGTCCAAGGTTAAAAACAATTTAAATAAAAATAAAACAATTTTTTGAAATTTATTTTCAGCCGTGTACCGAAGCAATTGCGTTAATTCGCTTTATGGTTCTGCACGGCCCGGCCATTTTCATGGAAGATTCTGAAAGTCTTGGCGACCCAGGTGGTGCGAGCAACACCGCCTCGATGGTGAATCAAGCGTCAGCTTCGTGTAGTATTGTTGAAGATAAACCAGAGATTATTGAACCACCGATCGTAGAGAAGGAAGAGGTGATTGTGAAGGAAGAGAAAGAGCCGAAAGTTGTTACGAAAGAAAAAAAAACTTCTGCTCAACAATTTTTTCCTTCTTCGGCTGTGTCTGATACGACTTCGGACTCTGGTGGTGAAAATACGGTATTTTCGCTTTATTCCGTATTTGATTTGATTTGATTTTTTTGGTTTTATTTCAGTGTTTGGTCAAATATGATTCAGCAATTTTGAAACCGATTGTATGAAACGAATGAAGAATCGCGATATTTCTAAATTGTCGTTTATTCGTGTCTATTTTTCTGTCATTTCCGGTAAATTTATTGTACATGAAAACTGAATGTATGGCGTGGAACCTCGAAAATGATATAAATATTTTTTATGTTATTTATAAAACGTAAAAATAATCAGCACATTTTTATTGACGGACACGCCATGGAATGTTGGAGCGGTGATGGAGTGTTGGGAGACAGCGTCATCAACTGCAAAAATTCACGAAAATTAATTTACAAATTAAAAAACAAATTAATTCTTCGTAATACTCCGAGCAGACGTCGATTTCTCGGTGTGTTATCTATCCTATCGTAAATCGTACTCATTTTACGCAAAGTTTTACGGTTTTCAACAAACTGCCTGAAATTAAAAACGAATTTTAATTAATTCTCGACAGAAACGACGCTAAATGACAATGTTACATCGACGTTTTTGATATCGCGTCCATCCAAAGTTGAGCATTACTGTAATTATCACTGAATAAATCGAGTTCAACATCCAGACACGTGACCTTAAAGTAGAAACGTTGTCTGTTCCCATCCCCGCCGATCGGTGCCACCCGACAGTGACGAACGGGTAAAACGCATCGACAGAGCCACAACCGTCCACTAGATCTAATTTTCTGCTGTTTACAGTACATGAGCATATCATTAAATAAAAAAAACTGGCGGCTCAAAATCCGTTTGTTTTTACTCGAAATCTGCAAAAATAAATTTAATTAATTAATTAAATACACAAAACTCGACGATTAATCGATTAATACTTTTTGTAAAGAACCTTCTTTGATCAAATGTCTTCCTGGGATGATTATTTTCGGCTGATCATTCACGAGCATTTTTTGGATGCTCAACATTCGACGCATTATATCGCCCACGTGAAGCTGATTATTTATTTCCTTCGTTATGCTTTCGATTTGCTCGAGCGCATCTATCGAAAAACCGATTTACGATCGTTATAATTGAGTTATTCATTTAAAAATATACTTTTTATGTTGTTTTGATGATTTGTTTTGAGTAGTTCTTCGAGTAATAATTTATACCTGTAAGAAACGTAACTAAATTTAGAATAATGAATTTTTTAGGGCAAAAGTTTGATGATTTTTACCTAGGGATTCTTTGAATTGGCTGAATTAAAAGCGATGAAAGCGACGTTTGGACTTCTGGACGGGTTTGCTGACATTTAATGAACTCTGCTAATCTCGGCCGTGTTTTCAAGAGGTTCTAGGAATAAGACATTTGATTAAATATTTAAATTTTACCCGATTACACATTTTTATTTATTTATTTTTACTTGAAGGAAAATATTTGCGGCTTCAAAACTGAGTGAATACGATGAATATAGTTTAAAATATGGTAATAATTTGAGGAAAGCTACGGAAATATCCGTTTCTTGTCTCAATTCATGTAAAAATTCTTCGTTCGTTCGTAGAATTGAACGGATTTCGCCGAAAATTGTTTTCATCTCTCTGGGACTTAAAATGGAGTTTTGTGCAATTGGATCCATGAAGTACTGTATTTTAATAAACGTGTAAGTTTTAGCACAAGAAAATACTGAGATTATACGAAATTGTTTACCTGAGTTAATAGTTTTAGGTTTCGCACGTAATTTTCTTCTGAATTTAAAATTTCTTCCAAAACCTTGTGTTTAAATTTCGCTCCTAAAAATGCAACACGAAAAGTATTAGCGCAAAGAAGACAAACGATTATTTCTGTACTTTTAATCCTAGTTTTTGGCGTAAAATCCTCAAAATCCATTTCAACTGTTGATTGTACTCCAGTTAATTACTCTACTTACAATACAATACCAACACAAGCCCATTTCAAGAAGGTTAACTATTAAATATCTGACGTATAGATTTGTGTATCAGTCGCAAAGATTAAGACTGTGCATGACGTCATAAGTGGAATCTGTAAACCCTAAAAGAGCTATGTGGCAATTGGTGGGCGATCTATCAAAAGTGATTTCATTTAACGATCTGTTCAACGAGACATTTCCAGTTTTCTATATTGCAAAAAATAAAAAAAAGGATAATAAGTTTCTTTGCTTTACGACATTAGGTTACACAATAATTATTCTGTGATTTGGTTACGTTCGGCATCATCCTTTGGCCAGACACGAGCATTACGTAGTAACCTTGCCCTACAACACGTGTTGTGAAATACAAGGTCGTGAAATAAGTGAACTCAAAACACTTCTAATATTCGTTGTGCTGATGTTGTAGCGTGAGTTTCATTTGATATGTCTTCACATTCCTAATTGAACTAAATTTTAATTCAACTTTTGACAGTTTTTACAATGAAGCGCGCCCAGGTCGCAAAACCTACCACCGCAGAAAAACGTCGCACCCGAAGCCAGTGTGCCGCAGTTAAAGAAAGCAATGATAGCAATAAACCATGCAGACGTCAAACCAAATCATTTACTCAACTCGAATTCTCGTCAAATTCGACCCAGAATGAGCAAAGAATTTTCAGTGACGACGATACCGATTTGGAAATTACACGTCAAGGCGAAAACGACGCCGACGCCGACGAATACGAATACGACAACGGGGACGAAACCGTGATTTATAAAGGAGCGAGTTGCAGTCAGACGTCGCCGTATTTCGCTAAAAATGTCGCGAAACGTAGCGCGGGAGTGAATGAAATCGATTCGAATTCCGAATCGAGCGACGAGGAATGGGAAGAAGTTGAAATCGAGGAAAAACCAGAAGAAAAACAAGTTGTGATCCCCAAGGACGGTGTCGAAATAACCATCAATCCGGGTGATTTGATCAAACGAAGGAAGAAAAAGGAATTTGATTGGAATAACTACGCGCGACTGTGCATGAATCGTTTCAGGAAAGATTTGCAGCAAGACCTGCACAAGGTTCATGTCACGTGTCTGCTGTGCCACGGATTGTTCGTGAACAGCGAAATAAACAGCGATGAGGTTAAGGGTTTAATTATGTCGATCATTCCGGATCGGTTATTCAAGTTGATGAAACCGAAAAAAGTGAGTTTAACAGAATTAAGTGACTTTATTAGTTGGTTTCACGGTGAGTTTCGGGTGGACGTTACTCGTGAAAAGCGAGAGAGTGATTTCCGTACGTGTCTAATCGATCAAGTGGGTAGCAGGACCATCAATAGGAGTTTAGATTGTGCCGCTATTTTGATTGCCGCGCTGCGAGTGCTCGGATTCGACGCTCGTTTGATTATATCGATGCAGCCAATATCGGTTAAGGCGGTTGATCTGATTAAGCCGAAACCGGTTGGGGAAGACGAAGACGAAACGAAAACTAAGTCTAATGCGAATTCTAGCGATGGTTTGACGAAAATCGTTAAGAAATCCGTTGCAAAGTCGAGATCAATAGCAAAAAAAGATGTAACTAGTGAGAATGAGGTCGGTGATGCGAAAAAAACTAGGAAATCGGTCCGAAAGCAGAAAGTTATGGCTAAAAAAGATGAAAAATATGAAGATTCGGACGAAGATGAAGACGATGGTAGTGATTTTGAAATTTCGAACCGAAAAATTAAGAAAACTCCGGCTCGAAAGCGATTACGATCAACTACAGATGCAGATGCCAAAACCAGTGCGAGGAAAAAGGCGAAACCAGAACAAGAGGAAAAAGAAGACGAAAACGAACCCGAAAACGATTATTGGGCCGAGGTAGAAAACAAAATTGCGATTTTATTTCACATTTCATCCCAAATTATTCTTTTTTATTTACTAGGTTTATTTAGAGAAAAAATCGCAATGGATTTGCATCGATACTCTCTACGGCCGCACCGAATGCGAAACTGAAATCGAGGCCAGGTCAAAACGCCCGTTTATCTACATCGTATCGTTCGATAACAGGAACAAAGTCAAAGATCTGACGTCCCGTTACGCGACAAACTGGTTGACGCTCAATCGGAAACTTCGCTGCGATCCCGATTGGTGGGTGGAATTACTCGAACCATTCAGACCTCGGCTCACGATGCGAGAGAAAAAGGAAAATGCGGCGATCGAAGAACAACTCGTGACAAAACCATTACCAAAAACCATCGGAGAGTTCAAAGGCCATCCGTTGTATGCTCTCACTCGGCACCTACTTAAATTCGAAGCGCTTTATCCTCCGGACGCGGCTCCAGTTGGTTTTATTCGCGGAGAACCGATTTACGCCCGCGATTGCGTCCACCAATTGCATTCGCGCGAAACTTGGCTAAAAGAAGCGAAAACCGTAATTGTCGGTGAAAAACCTTACAAAATCGTCAAAGCAAGGCCAAAATGGAACAAAGTAGATAATTTTAATTAATTTATTTATTAATTTTATTAATTTTATTTTTAATTTAGAATGTTGGACAAGTCGAGAGCAATTTACCGCTCGATGTGTTCGGTGCGTGGCAAACCCAAGATTACGAGCCGCCGATAGCCACCAATGGCAAAGTTCCGCGAAATGAGTACGGGAATGTCGATATGTTTAAGGAGTGCATGCTTCCGGTTGGGACCGTTCATCTGCGTGTTCCTCGACTGCTTAAAGTGGCGAGGAAGTTGGGAATCGATTGTGCCGCTGCCATGACCGGATGGGATTTTTTGAAATCGGGAAACAAACCCATGTAATGATTTGATTTGTCTTTTGATTTTATTTTATTTGAATTGTTTTTTTTTGGGATAAAGTTTCGACGGTTGGATCGTTTGCGAAGAGTTCGAAGACGTGTTGATGGAAGCTTGGCGCCAGCAAATGAAGGTGGATTTTGATCGCCAGGAAGAAGTAAGTTGGGAAAACCAATGTCAATAGGTCAGAAATTATATTTAAAACTGTTTTTTTGTTTTATTTCGTTTCTAGAAGCGTGAAAAACGCGTTTACGGTAACTGGAGGAGACTTATTCGAGCCGTTTTCATTAGAGAGAAACTCAACACTAAATATTTTAAATTGAGGGATAAGTAACACTGTTTGACCATAACAATTTTGAATGAATGAGACTTTTTATAATATGTGATTAATCCCCAGTATCCTATTTTATTTACAAATATTTAATGTACATAAAAATTGGCACGAAAAGTGAGATTAGAAGTACGATCTGTAGGAAATAATAATGTTTTAATATTATTAAATTTTATAAGAAACGTTTGCAATTTACTTTGGTTTCTTTCTTACAAATCATCGAATTGTCCGTACGGTGCTTTTGCAACGATGATCGTCAATGGCTCCTAGGGAAATTGATTATTTGTTAATTTTTATTTATTGATTTATTAGTTTTTTGTTGTCTCGCAGATAATTGCGTTTACCAGCGTCTGTTTAGCCGCTTCCCGCATTATGCCATGCGCTTGGGATAAAGTGATGTCGATCATACTGCAGCCATTGATCCACATTATTTGGTCACCCTTGTTTATCACACCTGAAGTGAATTGTAAATTCATAAAATTAATAAACGTACGTTTTTTGGGTATAACCATTGAAATTTTGCATTTGATTCATAAAATTTTCAATTTTTCATGATTTTTTCAATTTTTTTTTGAAATGTATGTGCATAAACAATTTTTTTTTTCCGTAAATACCCGGGCTGTAAAAATAAATAACCAAAAAATAATTCTTTTTACCGTGCTTATAGATCTCGCCGCCTTCTCGAACCGCGCCAACGACGATTCTACCGCCTAGTTGAGAACCGTAACCGCCTTCTATTTTTATATCCATAGCATTGGCCTTTCACAAACAAAGTAATTATGTAATTCTAATTCAAATGTAGAGGCAAAAAAACATTACTTTTGGTATAGAATACATCTTGACTTCTCTTCGTGCAATTTGCGTTTTCGTAAACTAAAAAGAACAAAAAAAAATCATCAATTCAATTCAATTAATTTAATTTAATCCATACCAATTTTAATGGGTTGAAATCTTCAACTAAAATACCTTTACTTTTCGGTAAGTCTTCAATAATTATTGGACTAAAAAAAAAAATTTACATTTATAATTTCTTAGATTTTTTTGTTGTTTCAACTCACCAATCGTGATAAGACGCCATTGAAAACGGTTTAGTTTTGTTGCGCAGTAGTCCCGGTGCAGGTATGTCGCTTTTAACTTGTATTTTAAGCTTATTTTTCTCGAAATCCGGGATCCCATTCTGTCCTGCTTCCTTCACTCCATTCGTGTGAATGAAAGCCATCGATCTCGTAGGCCCGTTGTGAATCACAATGTCACTTTTCGTTTGATTCGTCTTATTGACCGTTTTCGAATTCCAATCCTCACTCAATCTTCCCCCATTTTGGAGAATCTTATTGCTCAATTCCCGCACTCTGTCACCATTCGTCGCCACTTTAGGTCCGAATTTAGCACCGAATTTCTCACTTTCCGTCACACCGTGCGACGTTGCCGGTCCAAATCTATTTTCTCTTATCCAGTAACTACTTTGACTCATCTTAGGTAAATCACTCGTAGTCGATGAAGTCGATGAATGCCCATTGTCCATTTTGGTTGACGCGGCAACTTTGACCGCCGGATTTTGCAGGAAGCCAATTTTTCTCGGTTGTTTTGTATCTTGATACGTTCCAATGGTGACCAACGGTTTCGATCTCGGAAAGAAGAATTCCGGTGGTTTCGGAACTTGGTATTTGCTGTCCGTTATGTTGGACGGTTGCGGCGATCGTTGCGGCGATCGTTTTGGCGATCTTTCGGGCGATTTCTGAGACGTGTAAACTCCCGCTTCTAAGTCAGGCCCAACGTCGATATAGAGAAC
This sequence comes from Strigamia transsilvanica, assembly GCA_034701245.1. Taxonomy (NCBI): domain Eukaryota; kingdom Metazoa; phylum Arthropoda; class Chilopoda; order Geophilomorpha; family Linotaeniidae; genus Strigamia; species Strigamia transsilvanica. The sequence continues at coordinate 41,016 of JAQIXU010000218.1, forward strand.
TTCGTTCGCATTAGTTGGCGGTTCGACGACGCGGTTTACTTCGGTGTATTCTTCGGTTTCTTCCGTTACACTTTTGGTGGTTTTCGTGGTCACTTGTCTCATTTTTGGGAATCTGAAATTCGACTTTGCCTCGCTTTCGCTTTCCCAGCCTTGAGGTGGCGGCAAGATGTTGTTGGTGTTTTCTTCCGAATCCGACATCATTTTGTGAACTCGTTTAAATTCTTCAATGAGTAAATCTGCGACAAAAATATTTTAGTCGAGGTTTCAATGCGCTTTGTGGTACCTACCATGTTGTTGTCTCTTGTGGAGATCTTCAACGTTTTTTGTAGGAAACGTTTTAGCATCTAAATAATTATTTTAAATTTTTAAATTTTCTTTATTTATATAATTTTTTTTTTTACTTTGATTTTTGTTGTTGGTTCTTTTAGTTGGTAATCTGTCTCCATTTTCGTGCAAACCAAATCCAATTGGTTCATCTTGGGGCATCGGGGGAGGCTGTGGATGGAAATTTCCAATTGCAGCTGCTTCTTTCCATATATTCCCCAACTTGATTGACAGCTAGAAATTTGAATTAATTGTTATTTAAAATATGTATTTTTTTTAAAATGGTGATTTAAGACGTACCAATTTAGCTGAATTTTCGTCTTCTGACATCTCGCTCGTCGGGGTTTGCGTTTCTGCATCTCGTCTTTGTTTGTCTTCTTCTTCTTGCGCGTCCTGTTTCTCCGTGTCCTCGGCCACTTTTCTGATACCCTCGATAATATCGTCGTCACTTTCTTCCAGCAAATCGTTCTGGTCCTGGTGCACGTCCACTGTAGTGACCACACGTTTGATCTGCGTGACTGTTTCCGAAAACTTCCTTTCTTCTCGCACGGTTTCAGTTTCGTTCTCGTCCGACTGCATCGTTTCGTGTATTTCTTCCTCTTCGGTCACTGTCTCGTTTTGGATTATTTCCTCGGTCTCTTCCGTCGTTATGTTCAGTATTTTATCTGGCGAATGTCTGTATGAAATCACGATTAGTTACCTCACGTTTTGCGTCATTACGAGATAAGATTTTAATTTTTTTTATATCCTGATGTCATTTTATTAACGAATTTATTCCGGAAAGTGATAAGGTTTCATGATATCATAAGTTAAGGGTAAATTGAATGGGGGATTTAATGGTGTGAAGTTTTCTTGATTTCTTCTTTAAATTTACCTTTGATCTTACAATTTTTGATTCAATTTCTGGTATAATTAATTAGTTTTTAATGATATTTCCTTACTTGTCTTGTGTGAATTCTTCCTGCACAGCTGGTAATTTAACTTTGGTTATATCTTCGTTGATTATGTCACCGTTGACAGACGAGCTGGAACTGTTATACCCTGAAGACTCTCCAGGAAACAAGTCCCGAGCCTAGATTCGGGGATTAATAAAACAAAAATTATGCCATAACACAACAACTGATAAGATCTAACGCGCGATAGCGAACAAAACCAACAAAGAATTAATGAAAACTCGCCAGAAAACGCAAAAACACGATAAAGAAAAGCACTTACCGCTCCTTTGCGGATTAAAAGCTCGAGCTTGTGCTGCGATTTGAGATATTTTACTGCCTGCAAGAATTCAAACAAAAGGTTGATACTTGACACCGGTTTGAAATCGAACACGAAGCTAAAGTGTAAAGTTGAACGCGATGCGAGTTCCTGGAAATTTCCATTATTACTTACATCTTGAAATTCGACATTGCAGAAATCCAAAGAGTTAACTTGCACAATTTGATCTCCAACATGCAAGCCCACTTGCTGCGCCAGGCCGCCATCTTTGATGGACTGCACGAACAAACCGGGTCGTTCTTTGGGACCCTTGCAGATACTGAAATTTGACATTTTAGCAAATTTAGCACTCAAATTAAAATTTTATTACTTGCCTGCACCCTAACCCAGAATGGCCGTCCATGTCAACAAATATTTTCATTTCAATGCCTTCGCCTAATGATGGTGAACTCTCCAAAGACGACTTCTAAACATAAATATAAACACAAGCAGTTTGATAAACAGTTTCATGTTGTTGTTTGGGAAATTTCTACCGTTAAGTCTGGGGTTTGGTCGACAAATTTCCACGTTAGTTCGTCATCTTTGTGACTAAAAATAGAAAAAGTAATTTAATAATGATATGTGTATATATTTTTATGATTAAAATAGAAGAACATGCTTAGAGATAGGTAAGAGAGTAGGAGAGGTTGGAGAAGAACTTCCGGACAATGGCGATTCATCATCAAGAGCTTCGTGCCTAGAATTCAGAAAATACAGAAGTGGCAGAGATATAATAAGAGACATTATGGGGTTTCATGCAACAGATTATTATTTTTATTTGTATTATAATCCAATCAGAAAAACCTAAGATTATAACGCGAGACGTGAGATCTTAGATTAACTCTCGGGTGGCTTTTTTAATTTTACTCTGTAGTTCATCAAACTTTAATATACCATACACGGATCGATTCGTCTCAATGATTTGAATCTAACGAGCTATCGTGTGTGGAACTTTTGAGGCGCCATTTGCAATAATCTTTACTGGACTATAATCCGTTGTGTGAAACTCCGTAATAATAATGGCTGGAATTGTGAATTATTTTTCAACGACAGTAAATAAATTATTTTTGTGCGGATTGATGAATGAATGATTTAGTTTCGAATTTTTCTTAGGGTGCAGGATTAAAAAAAATGCAACATTTTAGAAAATCTAAGCTATAAAACATATCGCTTTTAAACGCCCATAAAAATAAAAATATTATCAAATTTAATGCGCTATAAATTATATTTATCTTCCAACTCACTCTTTGACTGGAATCAGTCCAATTCCTAAAGAGTACAAATAAAATAAAAAAGTTTGTTTGTTTTATTACTTATTAAAAACAGTATTGAATCGGTTGATGAACTTACGTTTAATAAGCAAACTTAAGTCATTGTGAATGCGAAATAAGTTGAGAACTTCTTTATGGATACAGTTTTGTAATGAACAACCATTCACCCTTAAAATTTCATCTCCAACCTATTAAAAGAAAGAAAATTATACATGATGAAACCATGCATGAAACATTATTGGATTTTTCGGTTTTGTCTTCGCTAATTTTGGGTTTCGACTCGGTAGTTCGAATGTTTCTATGCGCTATGTAATTTTACTCATGTTGTAGGTCATTTATATCAATTTCATATTGGAACAATGATTTCTTTTTTACCAAATTTATATAACCAGGCCACTAAACTGTAATTGTACGTTTTGGTTTTTTTATTTTATGTTTAAAAAGAAAAATTAATAATTGGATATTTTTCTATTGGAAATGAGGCGGCTCCAGTTGATACATTATCCGCATTGTTGATGGTCCAAAAACGTATTATAAGTAGATTCTTATCTCTATATACAAGTACAAGAATTTCAATTCTTTTCTTATTTTACAGAATGAAAAACTGAATGAAAAGTCAACAGCCTTAAATAGAAAATAGAAAAACAGTTATTATATTTCTGTATTTATTTATATGATGGTAAGTACCCATTTTATGTTATTAATACAAATATATATATAATATACACATATAAATTTTGCGGATATAAATTTATATCATTGAGATTGTGTTGGCCACTTTATGAACTCAACAGCTTATATTCATATGAATTACAAGGCTCGTGTGAATGCATCATTTGCATGGTTGGTGGCATAATGGATAGTTGGCATTTTTCGTGTATACAATAGGGATTATGGATTTGAAACACTCAAAATAATTTTTATGCTTTCGTCTGGCTGTAAACTACAGTCCAGACCAATAAAGTGATTATAATGTCATTAACGACGCTCTAAAGTCTAAACTACACACAATAAATCAAAATCATAGGCCTTTCAATCAAACGATTACTTTATTATTAATATTGACCAAAACTTGAGATTAACGCTTGTTTCGTGTGATTTTTTAGTGGAATGCAGTTGAAAATGTATGTAGTGCAGTTGTATGTGACAAAAGCAACTTGACAGTTGTGCTAAAAACGTCGGAAATCACGTTACAGTTTGATTGTCATTTTGGAGCATAGTTAATGATTTCGACATACCTTCAAGCCTTGCATTTCTGATTCAGATCCAGGATCCACCTCTGATATGAATATTCCAATTCCATGCTCTTTCCCTATTTACAAATCAGAGATATTATTATAATAATATTTTTTTACACAAGTTTTCACTGTATTGCACAACACCTTTTTCCTATTTTGTTTTATTGCTACACATAAGCCTAGTTTTAGGGAGGATTTATGGTTGAATGGATCAACTGTACAAAAATAATTTTCTTCGTTTAAATTAAGTGATAAAATTATATTAACTGATGTCTTAGGAAAACAGGAGTTAAGTAATTGCGAATTATTTAACTTGATGAAAAAATGTCAATTTTAAAAAGCAGATAAATAGAAATAGTGAGTCAACACAAGGCTCAAGGTACATTTGAATTGTTACTAAGTCGATAGTCTAGTGTCAAAAGTAACTTTAAGGAAGTGTGTGGTTGCAATTGAAATAATTACTTGAATTATAAAAATTACAAATTATTAGTACTGATATTGACAACAACGAGGTAAAACCTTGAGTCCAATTTCAAGTAATAACAATTTGTATTTCTCTTTTATTTAATTGTATTTTATTTTACCTCCACGAATTGAAAATCCTAAAGATTTGACTCCTTTCCTTCGTTGCAAGTGAACGAATTTGGTTTTATGGAGACTAGTTGGGTTTATCATTGAACAATTGCTTCTGAAAAACAAACAAAAACAATAACACAACGTCAAGATGTTTTCTAAATAAACAAAAACTTCTCATTTCCTGACTGATAAGCTTAATTTAATTACGCATCGCTGTTTTTTCTTAATGTTATTTTTTTTAGTACTTTTTAGGTCAATAAACAGTGGAAGGAATTTGTAACGGATTCTTGAATAACCGGAAGTGACAGCTGGATCAAAGACGCTGAGAAAGAGTGACAATTTCTATAAGCTTGCATGAAAAGTCACTGATAAACATTGCTCTACTTATTTTGCTCGTTATTAAGAGGTATTACAACATTCATGCAATATTTATAACCCACATCCATTTCCCAATAAAAATTAAGAAACGATAAAAGAAATGTAATCGTATTTCCATCTATCTATAATGGAATAATTAATCTTTCCATTTTCAACACAAAACAACAAATTCAAATTCACATTTCACTCACCTTGTGTCATCCATAAAATCATTTCATTGGATTATTTGGTTAATTCTTTGGTGAGTTGCAAGTTGGTTTTAACTAGTGTTAATTTCCACACAACTTCATTCTGGCAGGTGAGAACTTACTATGAAGTAGAAAGAAACTCCAGGTGTTTACTGGAGTAATAAGTAGATAGCCTCTAACAGGACTATTTGTGGCATTTTTTATTCTCCAGTCTTTTTTAATACTTGCAGCTCAAAGAGACAATAAGGATAAGAATGACAACACAATCAAATGATTAGAAAGCAAAAAGATATGGATAATTAATTTGAAAAAAGTTGACTAAAGTTCACACTTAATGTGAGTCGTGAAGACTTTTATTTTAATATCTCTTCCCTCGCAACTTGATGATGGACTCTACTCCGGATGTTTGGTAGTACGCTTGAGAGATTCTGTTCTATTCATTGGACCTTGGCTCACAATGGGGCAAATTCCATCCTGTGTATCATCGAATTTCCTCATACATATCATATGTGTTAAGGTTGACCCAAAAATGACCTCTAGTGACAAAAATTGTTAATACGAATCAGTTGAACCAATCGAGGGGACAGTGCTTGTGGTTAACATGTGCAGGGGGCCCATGGAGGATGAAAATGAAGACTATGTATGTCTTGTCAAGTATCGAAAATTGTAATTACGGCTCTGCTGAAGGACCCATCAACTTACCTTGCACACGGGCCCATTGACTTCTTGTTACACAACTGGGCCCAAATAATTCATTTACAGCCGGTACTGGTATTCCAGGAAGGCCCCAGAGGCGACTTTTGGGTAAGGGCAGTAAGACAACCACCCGGGGCCTCCAAATTTTGGGAGCCTCAGCAGGGGCCTCCAAAATTTGAGAAATGTGTAGATAAAATCTGTTATTCTGTAAAAATAGGGGACCCTTGTTAAAATCTTTCAAAATGTGAGATATTTTGGGAAATTTTGACAAATTTTGACAAATTTTGACAAATTTTGACAAATTTTGACAAAAATTTGGCCAAAATTTCGTTGCTCTGGGCCTCTGGAAGGCCCCACCAAAATAGTCATGTTTTCTTGTTGTCTATATCTATTTGCAAAGTTTGAATTGTAATTTAGCAAAATTTATTTCAAGCATTGATGGTATTTGGATATACTTTGTTGCAATGAAATTAAAACATGAAACGTTCAATTTTTCTTTTGTTTTTCATGTAAAAAAACTAACTCTACTTCTCTCTTGACCATCTAGTTGGAACAGTTCCCTGTACGCCTGCGAGTAACTATTACTGCACAATACATATATGAATGGATTGCAGCAACTACTTAACCATAGCAGAACTTCGCCGACAGTAAGCGCTTTTGGGTCTTCTCGCATCGAAGGAATCATGAGAATGATGAAATTGGGTAAGAAAAACACGAGAAACGAACAGTACGACATCACAAGTACTCTCGTCACATTGATTTCTCTCTGTCTTTTACGGTTCGATATGGACCCTGTAGAACTAGAAGCAAATCATTACGAGTAAAAAAGAAAAAAAACAACATTTTTTTTGCTCAATTTACTTACTCGGAAGTGGCAGGAAATGTTCTGTTTCCCTTAAATATTGACACGAATACGGCGATATAGGCGGAAGTGATGATAAGTAGTGGCAATACGAAACCAAAGAAGCCCAAAAACACTTTGGGTGAATTAATTTCTTCGACTAGACGACAGAACGGTGTACCGATGTTATTTTCAAATTTACCCCATATTCCACTTAGGGGTACGGACCAAATGCTGTAGCTGTAGATCCACACCATCAGAATAATGATAATTGTTCCGTGTTTTGTAAATAGCTTCTGGTATGCCTCGTTATGGACGACCAACAAATATCTGGAAAAGTACTAAGTAATTGGTCACATTTCCTTATCTTGTGCACTGGCGGATCCAGGGGGCCATGGCCAAAATTTTTGACCAAAAATTAGTGTGTGAAAAATTGAACCAAAATGGCCGCCCCTTGTACGTCTTCTGGATCCGCCGCTGATTACGCATACCTGTTGATAGCAATTGCGACCATGGTCGTTAATGAAACGGTTACATTGCCGTAAAAGAAAAAGAGGAAAATTCCACACGACATTTTGGGTCTTCCAATGAACATCGCAGCTCGCATGGGCATAACAAAGATGCAAAAAGCAGCATCCGCAAAGCTGAGATTGACAACAAGAGCTGTTGTTGAAGTTCTTAGTTTTCTACACTTTGCCAACGCAGCAATTGTAATAAAATTTCCTTAAATAAATGTAACATTAATATAGATTTAAGATTTTTTTTTGAAAGAGTTACCTAAACATCCGACAGTAAGTAGAATAGAACATAAAGCAACCAGACATACTCCTTCAGAATGCAGAGGGAAGGTTAGTTGTGTTTGGTTATTCATTTTGTTGAATTTCAAATAGAACTGTTACTGGGTCATACATATAAACAATTTACTTGTTAGTGTTGATCAGATTTCTGAGAATTTGTTCTAATTGGGTGTTTTGGTAATACTAACCTTGGTGACTGTTGATCCTAAACTTTGGAGAGTGAATAATTAGTTTGTGAAATTGGGTTGAGTTGTAGTTTCTCTAGACTTTAGAGTTGAGTCATTGTCACAGGAAAATTTTACTTAAATGTTTACTTGTTTTCTGGAAGTCACAGCACTTCTTCCTGGATATTAATTAAAGTAACAGGAATAAGATCAACTTCCTTCAAAAAAACTGAAAGTTATTTTTTTTTAAATTTATTTTATCACAAAATTATCTCAACTAATCCTTTTTTTTTAGTGTAAATACTGCATTTTGTATGGATAATTACGAATCATAAAGAACCAGCTGTGACCATTAGCACAGGGACAGATCTAACTTAAAAAGCCCAGGGCCCCCGACGTAACATGGGCTCCAGGAAAAAATGTGTATGAAAAAATATATATGTGTAAGCTAACAAGTAAGTCTGTTCAGGAGCCTGCAAAGTACCAAGAGGGGCCCCTTAGCCTCAGTTCTTTATTCAGAAGAGGAAGACACTTTTTCCCCTTTTTTCATAGCACTGCAGTGGTGCATGCAGGAAAGCACAATTTCGAATAAAGAAAAATTACGTGTTTTGCTGCTAAAAAAACAAAGGAGGCAATAAAACACAACCACCTTTTACACTACCACCTTTTATTCGTAAATTTGAGAAATTTACAACAAATTTTTAAATAAACCATGTTTTTATTTATGGAAATTTTAAGGCAAGAATATCGTCTTTAATCCTTTGATATTCCTGGTAA
>JAQIXU010000219.1:0-49511 GCA_034701245.1 Strigamia transsilvanica
TTGGCACTAGTGTATATGATTTGTATAGAACGTGATAAAATATAGTTTCGTAAATTTCTAATTGAATTTGAACGTAACATCGTAATTTTGTACGAAATTTATTTCGGAGTAGATTGAACCTGCTGTCGGAAGAGGCCGCTGCGGTTGTACTCGCAATGGTTGATTTGACGGAACCGGAATTGTAGGCATCAAGCTAGTTAAGATTTCTATTCCAAATTTTCGAATCGAGGATACTGTTGTTTCTTTCCTTTTGTGTAAACATCTAGAAATAAGGGAAAAATGTCTCTTGCATTTGTGCAACATCAAAAAGGAAGACCTCCTCCCAGTCCAGCGCAAATCCAAAAGGTATTTATTTATTTTCCATTCGTACGAAGCTTTGTTCTTTCTTAAGCCTTTATAATCCGAATTTAAATCATCGTTTGCAACTGATAAACGTATTTCACATAAAAATACACAATTTATCATTTCACATTTACTGTAAACACAATTTTATTAATGTACAGATGTTAGATGAAAACAGCCAACTAATCCAAGCGATTGCTGACTATCAAAACAAAGGAAAAGCTACGGAATGTCTCCAGTAAGATACAAAATCTGGTAAAACCAAATTATCAATTTATTTATTCACTTATAATTCGTAGATATCAACAGATTCTGCATCGAAATCTTGTATATTTAGCGTCGATAGCTGATTCGCCTCAAAATATTTCATCGTTATTGCCCGTAAACATATTTTTATTTTTATTTATTTATTTATTTATTTATTTATTTATTTTTCTATTATTGATGAGATTTATTTGTTTCAATTCCAACAGCCTCCTCAATCAGTGCCAGTGGGTGGACAGCATGTAAATCCCGTGAACCAACCTGATGTGCCACCTAGCATGCAAAGCCATCAGGGAATGACCCCTACACAAAACATGCCTCCATGTGAATTATTAATTCATATTTTATTCAGTTAAATTACCACAGTTTATATTTTTACAGCTAATATGCAACATTCTTCTCATTCAATGGGTGCGTACAACCAGGGCCAAAATCCACAGCTTCAAGGGCATATGGGAGGATATAATAGACCAATGGGCTTACCCCAAGGACAAATGCTGGGTCCTCAGCAGTACAGTGGTGGTAGTGGAACCCACATATATCCACAAAATCAACAGCAGCCTATTATGGGTCAACAAGGTTAATATTTAAAGAAAAAAAATAAACGGGACACTTAATAAAAATTTGAATTCAATCGATAGGTGCCCAATATCGGCCGCAACAAGGGAATTTTCCATCCCAAGGAGGCCCCCAACAACAACCGAATCAATACGGAACAAATTCTGGTCAAACAGCTCCTTATTCTGGCCCTAATCCTCCTCCCCCACCACCACCACCTCATCAGGTGAGAAGTCAAATGTACCTGTGATCAAATTCTCTTTCCACTATACACTGCCAAATGTTGGCCAATCTTATCGCTACACAAATAATTCTAGTTGAAACTATTTTTATTTTTATTTATGAATATTTATTTACTCGAAAATATTTTTCTTTTATTGGTGTCAATAGAAAAGACGTTAAATAAAAATATACGTTTCATTTATTCGTTTTATTCTCTTTTTGTATATATCGTTATTTTGCTTTTTATTCATTTTCCCCCTTTAAAACATGGTTTTTGACTTGAATGTTTATGTTTCGATAATTAAAATTATTTAAAAAAAAAAGGAAAAATTAAAACAAATACTTGAATACATCTTAATTCGCTTCTTAGACTCCTCAGGCTTATGCCCCCCCTACTTCTCAGCAACAGGGCTATGCGCCTCCATCTCAACCATACGGACAACCGGCAGGTAGCCAAATGCCACAACCATACGGCCCTCCACCCCCGCAACAAGGCTACGGACCACCCACGACAGTACCAGGACAACAAAACTACGGTCAACAATCCACCCAAGGCCCCGTCTACGGACCGCCATCGTCGCAAGGAAACTATGGCCCGCCGACAAGTCAGGGAAGCTACGGACCGCCCAATCCATCGCAATCAAATTATCCTTCTAATTACGGCTCGGCACTTGGCAATCAGCAGCAATCGTACCCTCCACCCCCGCAATCCGGCCAATCACCCGCTTACGGACCTCCCACGCCTCAGTCGCAAGGCTACGGGATGAGTAACTCGCAATCTCCCGGCTACGGCTCCGCGCCTGCATCGCAGCAATCGCAGGGTTATCCGCCACCCCCGTCCCAGTCGACTCAATCCAATTACCCACCACCTCAAGCCAATGCTCAACCATCTCAGAATTTCTCTCCTTCTCAGTCATCACCCGCTCAAGCCTACGGTCCCAATACTCCACCTCAACAGAACTTCGGCCCTCCGCTACCAACAACCGCATCACCTTCTACTCAACCTAGTTATGGCTCAAATTCCAACTCTACCGGACCCGTCGCCTCACCCGCTTCTTCCGGACCTTCCCCCGCTGCGGCCCCACCAACTCCGCCTCAGGTTCCACCACAAACTCATTACCCCACTAATTATCCACCGGGCCAGGCCTCGCCTAATCAGCCGGGGAGCTACGGCCCTTATAGAAATCCAGGCGGGCAAAATCAACCCATGACTCCAGCACCGATGTCGGGCCCGATGCCACCCCCGAGTCAAACTGGATCGAATCAAAGATCTTATCCCTTTGAGCAGGGCCAATACCCAGGGTTTCAACCACAATAAATTGTACCACAATGTACAGTAACGTTTTCATTTCTTAGTTTTGCATTGACATCTTAGATTTAAGGTCTCAAGTGTGATTGTAACATTAAAGTTTTCTTGGTTTTTTTTAATTTTTCTTTTTTGATTTTTCTTTTGTATTATTATTGGAATGTTTTGTACTGTATTAATTTAGTTGCCGGATTTTTATTTGTAATATTTGTAATGGTACAGGGATTTTTGTAATGCTTTTTTTGTACTTTGGTTATTTTTATAGTATTTTTTCTGTAAATTTATTTTACTTTTCTTTTTTTATCACCTTTTTTTTTAATTTTTTAATTTTGGTCTAGACTTAATTTAATTAATAAAAATTTTCTTTCCAAAATAAGACTTTATTTCCAACGTTACCCAATAGCTGGCACTAGTGTCTCCGCCACATGCCCGGCTCGTTCCATCCGGGCATTTTCAATCTCCTCTCGCACATTACGTCGCTGAATCTGATTGGCCGAATGCTCTTTTAAAAAACAGCAACACCGGCCAGCTCGATTCATTTGAATTGAGATCAAACCAACTGAAATACATCAAACACCGAAGTTCCTCGAATTGCGAGTGGCAAAGGGCGGTCAGACGCGTCCGCCCCCAAATATCTCAGTCGCACCACGGCTAAAGCACGACGACCTTCCGAGATGACGCTGGACGTGGAAGGAGTTCGGGGGCCCCCTTCCCTCGTTCTCCCTCGCTCAGCGCCCGACCTCACGAGTGACACGTTCGCCGAGACTTTCAACACGAGCCCGAGCCCAAAAAGCCGCAAAGCCGTCATGATCCGAGCGAGTCGTTCGCCCACCTCGAGCCACCACAGCCGATCGCAATCAGTTCGGACTGTTAAGCGACCAAACAGACTCGAATTGCCCGGCGAATTTCGATCGCGAGTGTCTAGCATGCCCCTCGAAGGCACGCGCTATAACCCCCGCCTTCTTCTGGACGAAGATGTGTTCTACAGACTCCGCAACTTTACCATTACGTCGAAAGGTGTTGTCAACCGCGGAGATTCGCTGCGATCTCGCCGCTCGCGGTCCAACAATAGTGTCGCGTCGACTGGTAGTCGGCACAGCGAACGGGATGCTAGTAACAATTCGAGAGATTCGACGGCGGCCAACAGCTTTGGCTCGTCGCAGGAGGACGATGCACGGCCGCCAAACTTGCATTATCGGGTGGTAATACTGGGGGCAGCTGGTGTGGGGAAAACCGCACTCACGTCTCAATTCATGACGTCCGAATACATGAATGCGTATGATTCGTCTCTTGGTAAGCTGAGTGTTTATTTATACTGTGTTTGGTTGTGTGCTTGTGAGTGTAAATTGCTTGTAAATGTGCTTTTTTTTATTTGCTAAATGGGGATTGTAAAATGAAAACAATTTGCGGGCTGAGGAAAGGAAGAAAACTGTTTCATTCGATTACAGAATCGGTTCAAGACACAGCAATAAATTGGTAGAAATGTCAACAAAAAAGTAATAACCTGTAAAGAGCACAAGACCTACGAGTTCTTTTTCTTATAAGTCGCTAATACCTTCCCAATTCCTTCAATTTTACACGTTATTTTACGACTTTTTATTAGTTTGTAACCGGCGAAGATGAATAAAAATAGAAATGATACAAAAAAAAACTCCCCCTTTTGGGAAACTTTTCTGTATTATCTTGTTTAGCAGCAAAGCTTCGATTTTTTTTTTTCCAAAATTCTTTTTATTGTTTTTTTTTCTCGAAGATTCCCTAAATTTTAGAGTAAAAATTTAATGCTGAGATCCGAGAATTGCATTTACCTTCGTTTTATGAGTTTCTTTTATTCAATTTGCTGGGAAAGTAATTGAGAAAAAAAAAGGAAATTAAAATTAATAATTCAATTAAAAACTACAAAATAAATTTAAAAATTAATATCGTCAATTTATTTTTTTAATACTTTCTCCGATGCTAAGCAACAGAAAAAATGTAAATCAACAACACGCCGCTATAGATTAAATACACACAGGCCAAGGTAAACTATATAAGTGCTCTTGCAAAAAGATTAAAATATTTCAAGGAGCTTCTGAAATTAAGCCAGAAAAACCTTATTGCAGAGTCAGGTTAAAATATCAAATATAAATCAATTACGGCATTCAAATCTGTTCCTAAAATGAGGAAAAACGGATCCTACCAATTCCCTTTCTGTAATTCCCGAATTTATTGTCACGGAAAACGAGAGCAAATGATGGGGGGAAAATAAATAATTATCGGTCCATAAATTCGCTTTCCGCAAATCTATCCGCACTGTGAGTTTAACGTCCTCGGTTATGTTTGCTCAACTTATCGGTTATGAATATTATATAACGGTTCTAACAAGACACCATAAAATTTATTCCGAAAAATTGAAAATTTTGAAATTTTTTTTGCCAAATTGCTGAAATTACGAAATTTAAAAATAGTTCCTTGAATTTTTGACTCAATTTTGTTTTAGAAAAATGACAAGATTCAATCATTTGTGTTTTTTCAATAAGTAAATAAGATTGTCCCGTTTGCCTAGAGGTCATTGAAATGAAAAGTTACCTAGATGTACCCGGATGAGTTATTCAAAGCTGCTTGCAATAACCTTGGTGTCTATTCCATCGATTTGTAAACATAAAAAGTGGACCACCTAAAGTTAAAATTAGACTGTAGAACCTGTTAGTTCATTTATATCATGATTCACACTTTCAGCTGAAAAGCTACTATTTTTAAATGTGGACATCAGCACTTGAAGTGTTCGGTTGGTCAAGGTTTTACCAGCAGTGTGACCTTACGCTTAAGTCTATTTTACTTCAGTACTGACGTTAGCGGTTGCCAAGTTACGGCTGGAACAGCTTTAAAGATGTGTGGGAAACACTTGAGTCGCGCAGCGGCAAACAGAAAACTGCACGGAAAAAAAGATAATTCCTGGATATCAGTTTTTAAGCGGCCATTCTAAGAAAATAAATAACAATTAAAAAGAAAATCTATTTACTTTAAATTTTCATATCCTTGTACTGAAATATTGATATAAACAGACAGGTGATAGCAGCGAAGCTGTACTGTATAATCAATGAGCTAGAGGGAGATTTGCTCATATTATATAATTAAAGTCTTACATTTCGGTTGGAGTCAAGAATATATTCTTGTTAGAACTCGAGATTACTTGAAAATATTATAATTAAAATTACTATCGGTACAGAGTATACGTCAACCATTGCAACAATTTTGTGTCGTAATATTCTTCAAACCTCCTTCACATTTTTAATACGAAATGATTAGAAATACAAGGGCACATTAAAAAAAAACACCATTTGGTTATCTATCTACATCTACTTGATAACCTTATAATCAGTTACAATCTTATTTTGGTTTATTAGAACAAAAAAACTTTCCCATTACTTTTTACTGAGAAATAGTTGCACTTGACAGCTTTTGTGGCGTAATTGATCTGTTTATTTCACCTGGGGAGAAGCTATTTTCGAAATAGGCACAGTAAGAGTTTGAAATTAATCTAATTTTTCTTCTCAAATCATATCAAATGTGCCGCCATCGTACTATAAAATCCTATTGTCCAATCTTATACGCTTTTTTTCTTTCTCTTTCTTCTCAGTTCTACTGATGCTCAGTTTGTTTTTTTTAAAAAAAAGCTTTATAAAATTTAACATTTTTGATGTACAGGACAAAGGTCACCTCATAAAATGTCAAGAAATTCATCAGCCAGTTAAAGAACCTTGCTGTGGATGATAAATTATAATATTGAGCCATTTTATCTCACTCAGTTGCTTTTGTTACATGACTCTTATGAAAACAATGAATTTCAATAATAAAGCCCTCAAAGAGAATGTCATTAAACTGTAGTGGAATAGTGGGAAATTGTTAAATGTAATAGCTGTGTCTATAAAAAGTTGAACAATATTAATCAAATGAATCCCCATTTATCCTATCACCAAGAATTGGAATGGCCTGTTTTAATTTAAATGGTCAAGGCAAAATGAATAAGCTGACACAAACTTAACTTGAGTGAACTACATAATGCATAGAGAAAGAAAATAAAGTGAAGTTCCTGTTTGAATTCTACAGAGGAAATATTACATCAAATTTGGTTAAATCCAACAGAAGCGGACAACAATTTAAATTCCCAGCTTTATTTATTCTTATCTTGACTAGACAACCCGAATCTAAATAAATAATTTGCGAGTTGTGACAATTAACGTAGTAACCGGGGAACAGAACAAACTCGAATAAATACCTCAAAACAACATAATGAATGCTATTCACAACGCTTTAATATTACGGGGTAACTTAACCGTGAACAACATGTTTGTCAGTCTACAGCACCGTGACAAGTTGTCTTCTGTTTGAGAAGCTCAAACATACCCAAATCCTAGTCCACGATGGCAGCTCGATGAGGACAACTTGATTTGGTGCTCAGACCGAAAAACATGTTATCACAGAGGTGAATCCTATTTTTCTTGGCATGATGGTTCAAGGACCAATTAGTCAAGCACGACACCGAACATCTGAAAAGAAAAAAGAGACCCCCTAAAATGTTAATTACTTGTTACAGGGGTCGCTCTTTTCCATTCGCATTGTGTAACCTGTATAGTCAGTAAATTGGCAGTTACCTCTGAAGTATGTGATGTCGGTTCTCAAACAGTTCCCTACGGCTTGCTCCTACAGCTACACTCACCAAAATCTGTTTTCTAGAAAGTCTTGGCTTGTAATTGGCTTCCATTTCCAGCATCAAGTTTTCCACTGGTCTCCTTTACCGGGAACCCGCTTCTCTGACTTAAATAAAGATTTACGTCTTCTCGGTGTCGGTTTGTGTATGTCCCACTTTCTTATTGTTCCCGCATTTTATCTGGATCTTGACTTGGATTTGCATGATCAGTGAGAAATGTTTCTACGTTGTGGCCGTATCTCGGAACAATCGTGCTCTGCATTAGTTGTAGGTTTTATATTTTTCTATCTACTGTAAGAAAAAAATCGAAATTCGTGGAATTTGAACTATTGGGTTTTTATTACTAAGGAAAATGTACATCCATAGTAAGAAATGCATTTTTGATTGAATGCGCATTCAGATATGAAAATGCATGATCAGAAATAAAACAAATTGAAAAATACTTTCATAAATGAAAAATTTAAGGATTGAAATAAAATACAATCGTGGCGAAATGTCCTTTGGCCAGAGGTGTATTTTCTTTGTATTTACAACAGATTTTTTTTACAATTAGCATATCGGAAAAATTTAGTTTTGCTTCTTATCCTTGCGCGATTCCAACTTCTCTCCAATCGTCAGCTTAAATGGTCACAGATATGAGACTTGTTGAAATCGCTCGCTTTTCAAGACGTATGATCAACAATGGCTTTGATGATAAGTCCATTTAAGTTAGTTTTTGGAAACGTGCCACAGAACAGAATTTGAGATCATGCAACTTGCCAGACGTGCTTTTGGTTTAAAGGTCAAAATTTAATTTGTTTTATTTTTTCTTCTTGCTTTAGTTTAATTATTTAATTAGTAAGATTGTACTTTAATTCTTTTTGAAGAACAAAGAATCTATATTTACATAAATAATAAATTTTAAACAAAAAGTGCAAACTTACGCTTGAAAGTATGCAAATTTAATGTGTCAGTATAAAAGGTCGATTCTTCATGTTGTGTTAAAACAAAATTTCAATTTTTGAATTTAAAAAAAAAAAAAAACAATTAAAATTATATTTTTCAAAAATTGATTATTATTATTTGGTTGATCCCCATGAGGAAATGCACGGAGAAATGACCACCATATCTTGTTAAAATCTTAGAAACTAGCAAATAGCAATGCAGCCAATCATGATTGACATACTCGCGATGCGACTTGATCTTGTGGCCACGATTAGATCCATTAATGTACAAGTTTGCAAGTTGCTTCACTTCAAATCAAATCATCGCGATATTGTAGAATGTAATGTAAACTTACGAGCTTCCACTGAATTAACGATTTTTATAAAGGGAATGTACCTGTGTTTTTGTTGATGACCCTTAAAATTTTCCGTAAAAAGTGAGCCCTGACATAAAAATCACCTAATTGTGTTTTGAAAAAGGTGAAATGTCAGTGCAGAGATTAAATCTCTCATCCATCAGGCGTCTCTTAGCGACACTAAACATTGATTAGGCCACTCCAAATTCCATTTAGCACATTGATTGATACCGTACCACCAGCGTCAACAACTGATGGATCGTTGAACATATATCAGCGAGTTCCATCTGTAAAAGTATCATTTTGCTGGTGGATATTAAGATATGACGTTGTTTTGCGTCATCATTACAAAAACATACAATAATATAACAATTTGACGCGCAATTATTTGTTACCGCACTCGTTCCACTTGGTGACACAAGTCTCCATTTCCTTTATCTACTTTTGCTTTCCTGCAAGAGTCGTGTCGTATTTCATTTCTTTCTTTTTGTTCTGGATTTTGGCGCATGCGTGGCTAGGTCATCATAAGTGACTTCAAATAATCTTGAAAAATTGTTCACAATAGTTTTGCAACAGACAAAAC
The DNA here is from genome assembly GCA_034701245.1 of Strigamia transsilvanica. NCBI lineage: Eukaryota > Metazoa > Arthropoda > Chilopoda > Geophilomorpha > Linotaeniidae > Strigamia > Strigamia transsilvanica. The sequence continues at coordinate 9,242 of JAQIXU010000219.1, forward strand.
CACTACGTGCGTCATTGCCAGCGCACAAAACAAAATAAATGATTTAAAAAATTATTTTAGTTCTTTTCAGTGTACTTTTCATTATCATGATGATTTGAGAAATGTTTTTACTCTTTGTGCTGCCTCTGAACTTTGCTGCTGAACATTGGTCTCCCACAGGAATACAATGGAACAATAACAATGAAAGTGGGCAGTAAATGACAGACCGAGTGTTAATAGGATTTTAATCAATGGACCACACTTGCTAGATCAGAAGCTGATTTACTATTTTTCTGTTTTCCATTTTCCCATAAGTGTTTATTTAAAAAAATAAAATAAAATACTTTAATTATTTTTTTTATCTTCCACTTGTGACTTTCTACTACGTAGTGTCCACCTCGATTAAAATTCTTTTGTAAGCTTGAATAACAACTTTTTTACACACGAATTTTTCTAGCTTATCAACCTTTATGGCAATCTAGTTAGCATTTTAAAAGCTTTCTTGAGGGCAGAAAACAATTTAGCAATTGAAAATCGCATAAAACTTGCTTAGTATAATTCGGTAATTAAATTACAAAGTTTCATTTCTAAGAAAAATAAATTTTGTATTTTTAAATTATGTAACATAATTTAGGAAAACAACTGTAATGAACAATTAGTGGGGACGGATGTATACAAACATGTCTTGTTTTAGTGATCGATCGTCGCTGGACACGCACTAGCGTTAATAAATTTTTAACTACACATTCCACACACACAGAAAAAAATTACGGATTTAACCTTGCATGAATAATGTGGGCTACTTGAGTTTGCGAGCAAATCGTTCATAAAATTTGCAAAATTTCTATTTCTTACGAATTCAAGGGGTAAAAATGAAAGAGGCTTTTGGAGTGCATTACCATGAAGCGGTAATAATATCTTCGTACAAACCGAATGTGTATAGAGCTGAGAAAAACTGACACATTACGGATTCTGGAGCATGTTTCATTTCAATTCATATCTAGTACAAGACATGCGCATGATTGCATGAATGAGTAATAAGCAAAAATGAAATATAAAAACGAGCAAAAGCATAAAAAGTTTTGAAAACTTAGCTACTGGTGTACACTTTACTATACATCTTAAATTTCAGCAGTAAAGTTCTCCTCCATCATCCTGTTTATTATTTTTGAAAATATTGAAAATGTTATTGATTACATTTTTCTTTTAAAGTAACTCGTCCCTCTTCCGCAATACATCAATATACGGGTATATCAAAGGAAAAAAATAAAAATGTATTAATGTTTGGAAAATACGAGGGAATTGTAACTTTATATACGACAGGAAATTAGATTTTACTCTCCCAATTTTCCCGAATTTGTTATTTTTGTTGACAATATGTTTGTTGTTCTTGCACATTAATGTCAAGCAGCTTCTACCGTTTCAGATGATGAATACGGAGAAAAATCCGTCTCGGTGCTTCTAGATGGTGAAGAGTCCGAAATGCTATTTATTGACCACCCCAGCCATGAAATGTCGGTAAGGATACCCTCACATTAATTCAAATATCAATTTTTTTAAATATCAAATTAACTATTCTATGAAAGTTGATTAGATTTTTTTGTGCATGCCACTATAAATTACTTATTAATTAATTAAAAAATTAATTTAAAAAGAAAAGAATTAAAACAACAGGTGTAATTTGGTGTATCATCTTAAATTTTAATACGATCTTTTTTCTTTTTTCTGCCATTTACACGCCAAATTTGTGTAATTTCATTACGGGTCACATTTGGCTGCACAATTCTTTAAACTGACCAACCAGTGGGCAATTTTGAGTTGACATGGGAAAGTAATTGAATTATCACTTCTGTGTAAAGGCGTCCATTCATTCCCCCTGACAATGTCGAGTTTGCCTCGAATAGTTGCTATGTTCCACTTTTAACGGATTTAAATTCAGAGATTGTCAGTTTCATAGAATTGCTCAAGCGTCTTTTAAAACTATTATATTTATAGGTTGAAAATTGCATTACCACCTACGAACCCCACGCCTACGTGGTTGTTTATTCCATAACGGACAAAACAAGTTTCAATGTGGCGGAAGATATTTTAGGATACCTGTGGAAAGGAGATTATACGAGAAACAAAGCTGTCATTTTAGTGGGAAACAAAACTGATTTGGTCAGAGCCAGAATCATATCTTCAGATGGTAAGTAAAAAGTATACGCATGCAAATAAGCTTGGTTGATCGCGTAAACACATCCTTTCTTCCAATTCTTCATCCAACTAAAGCAACACCGAGTTAGAATTAATGAAACCCCTTTAAATTTAGATGGCGGTAAGTGAGTTTCTCTACTGCGCAGCAAGATAATTTCCAAATTTACTGCGGGTTGTATGGAATGATAAACCACACTACAGTTAGACAATTTCCTGGTCAAAGCCTTAGTGGTAGATAGCAGCTTCTTTTTCTATAGACTTTTACTTCGAATCGTTACTATGGTGAGATTGAGAAATCATCATGAACAGGAACGAGTCGCTAAGGAAAAGTTCTTAGCAACCCACATAATGCCGAAAAATGTCATCCTTTCATCGATGTAAAATTAGAAAAAATAACGGGGACAATGGAACTTTTGTAGTGTAACTGCTGCCATATAGCAGAATTTATATTCATGAACATAAATACAAAACCAATAACCATGGTTTAACATTGAAGGATTGCATCAATCATTCATTCTTGGTCTCATTTTGAACAAGAAGACAAAGAGGATAGACATTACAAGTATACCAATACCATCAACAAAACCGATACTTAATTGTAGCAATTGGCGAAAGACTCAGGGTTACTTACCTGCAATGCAACCAAACGTTGATCAGACACACTTAAACTAAGCCCCGCCAATTTACTTGATTTAGTTGATAGTCCTATAAACCCACCATATTGTACTCGTACAGTCATTTCGGTCACGCTTACATGTTGTGTTAATGTTTGTCATAAAAGCATCCAAAATAAATATAGCCAATTATAAAAACGGTAAACTCACTTACCTTTGGTGGTTTTATTCCCACGAAACATGTGGTATGGAAAAAAATGAGTTGCCATTGTTGTTTCAGACTTTTTAGTCGTAGAAGTATCCTTGAAATTGGATCCCCGTGGTTTGACTTGAAAATCTAATTCATTGTACATGTTTTAGGTTTTAGAGTGTAAATAAAACATTTGTTATTTTTGTAAATAAATTAACCGAAAGTGTCATTATTGATGCATAGAAGTTTATTGACACAGATGGGAAGAGCTTAGCAACTGCACACGATTCGAAATTTATTGAGACATCTAGTGGCATCAATCACAATGTAGACGAGCTTCTAGTTGGGATTTTGAGCCAAATCAGGCTGAAGATAAAACGAGCATGCGCAGAGGATGGGGATAACTCAAAGAAAAAGGAAAAGAAAGCCAAATATAGAGGCACTTCCAGAACTGTCAGTCTCAGGGCCAAAGGACTTATTCGGAAATTATGTAAAAGAGACAGCAAATCGAAATCGTGTGAAAACCTCCACGAACTCTGATGATGTGATTAAATCGTGATATCAATATCGAACTTCGTCCAACAAAGAGTTGTAAATTTTAAGTTTTGGATAAACTCATTTCATATTCTAGTCACTGTGAGCTCACAAGACGAGCATCCAACTAAATACATTTCAATTTTAATTTTCTAAATGGTCCTGTTATTTTGAACATTTTCTAATAAAATATTTATAAGAAGAAATAAATAAATACCAGCTAATGTTTCAGACATGTTTTTGGATATAGTTGAAGAAGATTTGTAATTGATTTTTCATTTATAGAAAAAAAAAATCTGTCCTAAAACCACATCAATCTTCTGATGTAATATAATGTTGTCAAACAATTTTTTGAAAATATTATCAATAACTATTTTTAGATATACTCTATCTATAAATATATTTACTGATTTGTGAGAGTACTTCAAAAGTGCTGGTCACCTAAACAGGTATAGTTGCAATATAATGTACCGTAGCCATTTTTTCTTCTATTTATGACTCAGTGATAGTTTTTAAAGTTGCTGTGTAATAATTGTAAACGGTTTTATTAGTGATACTACAATATACGACATTATTTTTGCTCACAATGTTTCTTCAATAAACGTTTTGTCTCGATACGACGCAGCATTGACAACAGTCTAGAAATTTATATTATCTTACAGCATGTTGTTGTATGCTTTTTACTCTTGATTCAGTTTTTAAAATTCCTTTTTTTTTTTTTTTTTTATTAATAACGTTTGTTTTTATTTAATTATAATTTGAAGAATTATTTTTAATATATACTAAAGGTAGATTCTGTATTTCATATGTATCGTACCAGCAGAATGAATTGATTCAAGGTGGTGAGTTCCCTAAAAGGCATTTCACTTAAAGCTGTTATAAACTGTTTAATGGATTTTTTTTATGTATATACGGTAAGCGTATCGGTATGTCTGTATAGATTTTTTGAAACATGACAAAGTTTGAATAAATGAATTGTCTAAAAAATGCCAAATCGATCTTGAATGATGAATACCTCAGTTTCAGCACTCTGGTGTAATGTTCGTTTGACACTTAAACTTTATACGCTAAGCTTGAAAAGAAAATTCAGTTTTTTTAAAACTTGATTCTCTGTACACAAGCAATATTTCAACATGCTTTCAATTGTAGTCTCGAGTGCTTTGAATTGTGGATTGTCAATTTTTCTGACAAAAGCCAAGATTTCACCATATGCTACGTATAGTTCTCCAATTTCTTTACAAAACCAAAGAAATTTTACGGAATTCAGAGTCAAGAATCGTTTAAATAAAAAAAAAAAACAATACCATAAAAACACAAGACAAAAAATTAAAAACTACTAGAATACCATTTACACTAAAATCCAAATTAAAACGTATTGATTTCTTTTTTTGTGGTGTTGTAGCGGGAGTAACCATACCGTGAATCATTTGCCAACTGTAACACCTAATACAAGCAGATTTCACGACCATAACTGGGAAACAATTACCTTTAAATTTAAAGGTTACCATCATTGCGTTTGTGTTTAAAATTGGTAAAATGCATTATATTCAATCACCAATTAATTGCATTTTGATTATCAAACATTTCCTGTTATGTATAACTAACTTTGAGCTGAATTTTATTTCAGTAAGAAGCCATAGTTTAGAGTTGGACAAAATTCATCAGTTTGATATAAAAATGGTATCATTATTGCGAAATTTCTACTGATTCCCTGTTTATTAGATTTAATGATTTTGCTCTAACTTTTATAAGATACAGTATACAGTAGAAAGTGAATTTTTTTTATTTCGCGCATGTTTATGTTACATTATTAATTTGAAATAAAACTCATAGAATTTACCTCAGTGAATGTTTTCAAAATTCAAATTATTAAAGAAACGGTAAAATTTCGCTTAATTCAAGCGTCGGAAACTCTAGAATCTTTATATATAATTAAACGAAGATTTCTGTCTTCCAGACTTCAAAGTTCAAGCAATTCAACTGTGATTTCGGAACAATCCCTTTCAACTCAAATATGACATGTGGTTGGGTGGAGGGAGCTCAGAGAATGCTGAACAAAACAAAACGAAAATCTTTAATGTGACAACAATCTCAGCCAGTATTGATTCACATATGAAAATGACCCGATAATAAGATGAAAAAAGCGTTTCATTTAATCATTAACACAGTAACTGCAAGTTATTCATGCCAGTGCCAACATTCATCTTAATTTGCCTGAAGGTTATAGTTGATTTCAATTGCGGCGTATAATTAAGACTAAGTCAGGCTTAAAATTAAAATTCCAATTTTAAAGAAGAGTTAAATTACACGCCTTTTTAATCATTAAGTTACCTTTCACGAGTCAAACCAACGTCTAATATGGAAACTGAGATAGTATTTTCTTCAACATACAATAATAATACTAACAAAACGAAAACAAAAGTATCTTATTCTCGACGCGAGTTAATCATGGAATCGATAAATCAAATCAAACCACAAGTATTGTCATCGTGTGCAATTATTCTCTATCGGTCATCAGCTTTTGATTCTATTATCTGTAGACTAAAGAATCCGTGTCAAATCTATGCTCAGGCGGTTCAGATATCGGTGCAGATTTTGTGATCTGGCGATGGAATCCTGTGCAACGGCTGCGTAGATTATACATATTTTCGACCGAACTCGATGCTGTATGATTCAGCATCGAGTATCTACATAGATAAACAGAATATGTTTGTAGATTCTGTACAAATTCTACATATTTATGTGAGGTATTCGGACTTTTATATGATTTGCATACACCATTGTGACTCGATATTATACGTGCAATCAGTAATTGTAAGCGCGTGATGCGCAGTGTTGCCAGGACAACCTTTGATAGAATAAACTACTTTTCTCGTGACATTGAAGTCGGGAGGACGTGTCTGTATGTTTTGGTGTAGAGTCAGTTCGAGAACACGGATAAATTCATGAAAGTAAACAAGACAGAGTACACCAAATTATGTTACTTGGGCAGAGCCAGGCCATTCAGGAAAACCGAGCTCCATCTTAATAAATCGAAATCTGGTGAAAAAAAGTTTAATTCTTTAAATTGTAACTCTTTTTATTAATTATAGTTAAATAGGAAGTACTTCTATTATCTTTTACACCAGCACAGTATATACATGATATTTATAGTTCTAACATACGGTACGTATGTAACATAGATTTTCAATGCATCACTTCTGCTAATTCCAACATAATTGAAAATAAATAAAATAAACTGAAACGAAGAAATTTATTGGATAAGTACAATCAATAAAAGGTCAATTTAGACAGGTTATTACTGCCACTTCAACAACTTATAAAATTAAAATTGTTAGCCTGATACACTGCAGTAATGCATTTAAAAAATAAGAGAAAATGATCCAATAATTGGTATGTTTAAACTAACAGACATAATTTTATGCTTTAGAAGCTCAATTTACACTTCAAAGCCCTTTCAGTGGCTTTTAGTTCAATCCCTGAGAAACCTTTTGTAGAAAATTCCCACTCGCGTTTGAAATGTGACTGGACATGTATAAAATCGAATTGAAACCCGAGTGAATACTCCTTACTCTGTCCATTAGGACAGCTTCTCGTGTTTAACACGAATTGGCCATTGTCTTGTCGTTAAAGTAATAATTAGCATTAAGTACAGTGGTAAAGTTGAGTCGATTCCAAAACAAAGTCAAAGTAAAGTAGATTCTAACGTTGGAACTAAATTGAATACTGGTTATTACATTATTTACACATTTAATCACCTGATTACGACTCCATTAAGAACAGATTAACTCGAACGTTATTTCCATAATGAACATCTTTGCTAGATCCCAAGGCTAAAGGAGATTAATTTGCAGTTTTTTTGGTGACCAGTGTCAATATCATTATACAATCATTTACATCGTGTTGACATTGAGAACCCAAAAATGGATTAAATTAGTTACATAACATGATCTGCTTTTAAATATTTATACATTATAAAACGTTTGATTACACGAACAGACTAAAATAGACGGATTTGACATCCTAGCTATTGAATCCAGTTGCGTAAAGTCCCCAAACCACTCAAATTCTACCCAAATTAATTTAAGAACCAAAATATTTACAATTCACTTCCTTTGCTTTCAGGGTTTTTAGATTTGTTTATTCAATTTCGCAAATGGATCGTGCACATGGCTTTTCCACAGTAATAAACCTTTCATCCACATCAGTCACATAGAAAAATAGGGATTATAAACCAAAAAACTAACTGTCATAGTCATGTTGCAGTTTTTTTTAAAAAAAAAGAAAAGAAAGATCGTAAACAACTTCGATTTACAATTACATCCCAGTCGAGAGAAAAGTTGCAAAATTCAAGTTGATATGATTTGTTGCTACGCAACTATAACGACTTAAAAGTTAAGCTTTTTCAAGTATCGCCACTTTCATTTTAAATAAAAAAGTTAAAACAAAAAGCTTTAATGTAAACTTAACATGGGTTTTGTTTTTGTTTTATTTTCAAGATTATCCATTAAGTCTATTGAAAATACACCATACATTTTAGTTGGTCTATTGAAATATTGCGCAATGAGAATTACTAGAGTAGTAACAAATTTACACGCAACTATGATTACTTTTGCTATAATACACAACTATTGTTTGATTGGAATCTTTGATTAATTTGCATTGCATTAAAACGGGTGTTTCGGAATTTTAAAACAATATTTTACAAATTCATAATAACAAAAATGTGCTTAAAAACAATTTACTTAGTGAGATTCAGTTACACTATTGGATGGAATATCTACATATCCACAATTACAATTAACATGATATAATCAACTAAAAATAACTAAAAATTCGTGTGTCTATTTACACAGAATGTGTTTTAAATTTTGTTTTTTTAAACTTAAAGAGCCACAAAAATACAGATTATTTCCGAAATGTGTTACTATAATTTTGTGTCCTTAGTATCTTTAGTTTCTTTAGTAAATTCAATGTGATCGTCTACTTCAATGACAGTGTCTTCTGGTTCTTCATCTTCTTCATCTTCTTCTTCAAGTCGCTCAAACATATCGAATAAAGGTGTTCTGGTCGGTGAATCTTCGAAACCCTCTTGAAATGATGACGATGGCGACATATACGCAGTGTATTCCTTGTTGTCAATCCAAGAAGGAAATTCCTGCTGTCGCACCGGTTCTGCTTCATCAACAGTGTCGTCGGCATCTCGTTTCCACGGCAACTGCGCTTCGGTGAGTGTTTGAGGCGGTGGAGGCGAAGGGGGCCTTGATCGTGGTGCTGGTGCCTGCCTCAACTCTACAAAATTACATTTTTCAAACAAAAATAATAATAATTTAATTTTTTTCTTCCTTCGTGTTTTAAACCAATTTTCCTCAAATAAAACATAAAATCAAAAACGATTATTCCAAATCGAAAATAAAGAATAATGTCCGTAATAAACTAAAAAAAGACGGTTTATGTGCCCAATTAACACTCCTAAAAATAATAACCCTTTGATGTTATTTTTATGCAAAACATCAACCATGACAAAGCGCAGCGGCCCTGTTTTGACAGTTTGTGTCAGAATGTTGCAATTGATAATCAGTTATGAACATTAAAATCTCAACTGCATTCTTTATCAGCTGTGTGTAAATTCTGTAGGCGAGATTAAATCAAAAGTCTAATACCACTTGTACGTGGAACTCTCACCTCCGTCCGAGTAAAATGTTACGAACAGTAGGAAATTAAAAAATTATACTCATCTCGACTGTTTACATCAACAATTTTTAATTAAATATAATCCTAACCGGTGGATTGGAGTGGTATTATTTTGCGAAATTTCATCATATTAAAGCAAATACAATAACAATACATGTATTTTAATATATATGTGTTAAAGTTTTAAAAACACCGTATTTGTACCATATATTTACTAGTATATAGTATATATATATATATATATACATACACACTCCCTGCCATAAAATTGGAATAATGAAAACAACAATATATTCTTCATCAAAACAAATAAAATAAATATAAATATATTTTTTCTTTCTTTAAATTTTATATTTTAATTTTTGACGGCATGCTTAATCAGATACGACACTTCCTCTTCCAATTTTCGAGTCATTAAAACAAAATGCCAACTGTAATTGCAAATGAGCTCGACGTCGAGGCAACATATTCTTATTTTTCCATTCTCACCTCATCACACCAACCAAATTTCTAGTTAACTAGTAAATGTATGCTACGAATGGTTATGCCTCAACTTTAATATTAATCCAAATGAAGCAAACACTACCACTATGCATCATCATTTGATATAATTATGAAAAACTAATTTAAAAATTTCAACACGTGTTATGATTGTCCAGCATCTGCTAAGTACAATGTTCTTTGCATTTCAAATCACATAAAAATGTACCTGGAAAACAAATCTAAATCACTGACAAAAGCACAGCTCCAAGGTTTTTTCACAAGCACAATAACCATGTTCTCCATTATCAGAAAATGATTTTAAAAAATGAGCAGTTTTCAAATCTGCTCTTATTTCCGACTCCGCATTTCCCATTTTTTAACGATTAATTTTCCCATTTCCTATTTTGCATTGCTCTCCATCGCTTCCTTCTCCATTGTCATTGATAAATTTTATGTGTACAAAAAAAATAATTATATTTGGAGCAGCAATTTCAAAACCACTATAAATGAAAAGGCAATTTATAAACCCTTTCGGAACATGGGGTGTGCGCGTTACTTCCAGGTATTTGTATACCAACTTAACATGGTCACGAGGCTCACGACCCCAAAAGCAGCAGTGACTTTCTTAATACCCATTTGCACGAAGAACTGGGAAAACCACAGAAAATGGAGTTGGAGGCGAGTGGCCAGATGTTCTTGTCATAGAAATAGCACCTTTAATCAGAAAAGATTACAAGACGGAAAAACAACTAAGATTCCCGGTAAGTTAGAGGTCACTCCTCCAAGTATTGACTAGACCTAATGCTGTTTAACTTCCGATCCAATGGAAACAGACAATCAGCACGGTGACTCGTTCTTATGGATTTTACAAAACAGAAAGGGGGCTCAGATGACATCATCTTTAAATGATTACGTCTTTGTTTACCGAATCGAAGACACAATTTTTTTCCTCAAATAATTGGATAATTAATAAGTACATTAAAAAATTTTAAAAAGTCTAAAGAATCGATATCAACGATCGACGTTTTTTTTTGTTGCTATTCATACTAAAAAATTCTATTAAACGCAAAATTGTTCATAGCAACTGTACAGTATCGATTGAGAAATGTTTAGCGGTTATGTCCAACATGTGGAAGATTCATGAATCATGGGTTCGAAGATAAATTATGTCATATGACACGACGCCACCAGTTTCCAGTTGGTGGGAATACCTTCCTTAATGTCCCTTAAGATTTTATGGAGGATGACTGACATATTGTGCACACGACTGAAATATGCCAAGTAAGCAAGCGTCCAATGGAGATTAAGCTTAACTACCAATTCAAGGCGGGGAAATGATATCAAAATAACCGACCTTAGCAACAGTTGAGCTGTCTGTTATTAAGTTATCAATTGGCTGTCAATTCAAGTCGGTGAAATGCAACAAAACATGTCGCAAACTGATGCCGATGATTATATGCCGCGGTTTCCATTTTCCGTATGTTTTTATATTTTTTTAAATTCAATAAACCGCATAGTAGAATTCAAATAACTCGGGACACTGTTTTTAACCACAAAAACGCAAAGTTTCCAACCAGACTGAAGTGCATGTACCACAATGTACAAAATGCTATTTAACTTTTATTTCACGTTTAAGACCTTTCTGTAGTAAAATAAAAGTGATTTCACATTTGACTTTCAAAATTCACCAAAAAAAGAAGAAAAAAATTACAATACTCATACCAGACTCGGAAAATCTAGTGTAACTGTGTTCAGGTAAAACAGCAAAAGAAATAGGATGTGGTACAAAACCTGAAATCAAAACAAATACTCAATGGGATAATATTTTTAGATGCCATTAGTAATCCCATTACACCAATTTTTAAGCATTAAACACCAAACTAAATCAAAACAAATATTCCCGTATGAATCAAAACCGAAATAAAAAAGAGATAAAAGAAAAAGTCCAATTTCTGTCTCGCATTAAATCCCTAATTAATTGGATTGAGCACAGAATTGCATTCTGTTGAATTAAGCTTAGAACCCATTGCTCCGTGATTGAATCAGATTAAATATATCCACAACTTCCAATTAGTAGGGAACAAGGAAAAGTATTGGCAAATTTTGGTTGATCTGGCAAAAGATCTCCAAATAGAACCATCAACCGTAAAAAACATCCGACCTACCAGTGCCTATGATGGGCAAGTGATGAGGTCGTAATCTCATGGGTACTGAAAGAGGATTGAAAAAACCTACAAAAGCGAAGACAAAATGATACAAATTTATCCTAATGGTTTACTTTAAAACAGAAGTTTTAGAAGATTTCCAGTTTGTTGCTCTGAGGAGAATAAAACTTTCACATAAAAATGATACACATTTGCAATTCCTGTAAAAGCGTTTTCAATATTTAAGTAAAAACTCCTCCATTTCTTTCCAGGTTTTCCCCACTCGACCTTCGCGCTACCAATATTCCAACATGCGAAAAAACTTATTTGATTTTTTTGTTAAAAAAAGAAAAAGTGTTTCAAATCTTAAAGCAATTTAAATTCACGCCAACTCAACTCGGCGCCATCGAATCAAATTATTGATCAAATCAAACGGCTTTGCATTTTATCATCCGGATTAAGCATCAATTTTCAGCTTCATATCTAATGTATTAAAACAGTCCTCATCTCCACCTGAGACTGCACATTTGATTAACGTTTAAACGTAAAAAAAAACTAATCTTATTATTAATCGACGTCGAAAAAACATGCGGTAAAATTAACGACATAAGCTTCAAAAAACATTAAACGTGTGACATTTTCGCAATAACATTTTTTTTTATAATAAATATAAAAATTTTACCTATACAACTGCTAGGATCCAAAGAAAAAACTTCATCGTCTTCATGCCCTGGTTGAGCAGCAAACATGATGCCATCTTCATCCTCGGGATAAGCAGTTATTGTGTATGTAGGTATAGCTGCAAATGACAGATTCAATCAATATAAATAAACTGAAAAAAATATTTTATACTTTTTTTCAAAAATTCAAGGTGTTTCAGTAAAACTTGTGGTTGAATGAAATTTTTCACTCCACTTTTACAATATTGAACCCAAGGTGAATAAATTTTCCAATTTCCATCTCCATCCCCCAATATTCGCTCTCAATAAAATAACAAATCTCTTATCTCTAGTTGACATGGCAATACCTCAACCCTGCATATCCCTACAGAAGCCGCAGCGCATGTCACTTTTATCAACCTATGTGAAAAGAACTTCTGTTGTAAATTCTCTATACCATTCAGCCTAGTGCACTGCATACAAAGTCAATACTAAATAAAGAAAATCGCGTTCCTAACTTGTACTACTCCACCCATTCCTTGACAAAACCATCTCAACTAATTCAATAGAAGATGTCAGTTGTGGAGTTACTTATTTTTCACCGCTTGCAAATTATTTATGAATAATAGAATCTTACAGGCAGCTCCATTGAGAACGGGTCCTTTGCCCCCACTTCCAGTAGCGCCATTTTTCCTCCTTTCCTTCATCTTCCTGTGTTTACTTTGTTCGGATAATACGTGTCTAATTTGCATCCGCATCTTGTGATGAAATTGCGGATTTACCTCTGGTTCGTGAATTTGAGATCGACTATATTTTCGAGACTGTAAACAAAATAATAATAGAAAGGAGATTTATATGGTTCGATATGCAGTCGGGTATTGAACCCTCATCTTTTTATATTTTTTTATTCATCTCTTTTTTCATTTTTTTTATGGATTTTAATGCGATGAGGTGCAAAATTTATCACATCTGCACTATAATTTGCTAAATTTGATACTATTTTCTTGCTAATTAACTACTTTTAAACATTAAAAAAATATAATTTCTTTAAAAAAAAACTTGCATGCTGATTAAAAAAGGTAATTATAAATAGAGTATAAGGGTTTGTGTTTCAATTATTTACCCTTCTTGGTGGTTTGAACATTGCGTCTGATAATATGTGATGTAGATTTGCTTCATTGATATCACGACCGGCGGGTAAGTAGTTCAGCTCCTTCAAGTCCCGGTCCCAAGTAGCTCCAGACAACTCTGGAGAGAAGGAGCCTTGACTGTAAAAAAGAATAAAAAAATAAAATAAAAAAATTCTTTTTAATGAGATATTTCAGAAAAAAATATTCGGAAATGAATATTTCTTTAAAAAAAAAGGTTGAACAGTTGAAAAGAAAAATGTTTGATGGAGATTCTAATACTTTTGAGAGTTTTACACTCAACGTCAATCGTCTCCTAACTCATTAACTCCACAAGATAAGAAAAAATTTGTCCATTATAAAGTTGCAAGCAAGGCATGGTCATTAAAGCTGTTTCCAAAGCTATTAAAGTATTGGAAAGTGCAGGAATAAAAAATAACAATTGCAACTAAAGCACTTGACCAACCATTAATATAACCAATCATTTTAAGTGAAATTACATAGCAAATAAACAGATTTAAATCAAATAAGGAGTCTAAATGACTTTTCGAATTTAGCTAGTGATGAAACATCACTTCCCTGCACTAACGGAACAACTGAATGTCCGATATCCTGCAATTTCCTAATAAAAACCTTTTTTTCTATCGTTATATCATTAAAAAGTTAGAGAACGATTGACGCTGAACTTGAGATCAAAAAGTTATTTTTAGTACTAATACCATTAGGATCACGTTCTTATTCAACTGTATAAATGGATTTTTGACTCATTGGCTCATTTCCTAGTATTTTGTCTGAAAACCCTTCAAAGTTAACACCCTGATGTCCCAAAATTAAATTATAATACTTTGTAACTGGTCCTCAAATTTATTCAATCTCCATTTTCAATTTTTATGTCACCAGTGGCAACCAAAGAATTTTCTTTTCATAAATGTTTAAACCACTATAGATTTGCATAAACATTTAAAATCTTCTTAGTCTAAAAGTTTTTAGGTTATTAATTAAGTAACTAACCATTTCATTAATCAAAAAGCAATCGGGAGAAAGATCTATTGTCATATGATCATGCATGATGAAAAGTCGATTAAAGAAAGATAATAAAGAAGAATATTAAGGTTTTAATGTAAAAATCAATGCTGAAAAAATTAATGCAAGTATTAATGAGATTTATCTAAATGAATATTATTTAATACCTAAACAAGAAAAATTGCCAACCTCTAAAACCTATTAAAAAATCAGAAGGGAAATGAAATGTATGAGCATACATCCTCCCTATTATCAATTTTCTTGAAGACACGGATTATCCTATGCAAAATTTAATTTAATTGAATCAAAACAGGAACTGTGACTAAATTAAGACATTATTTAAAAAAAAATTATACAATTTAACATGACAACCAAGGCAAGTAATTGGTTTAGTTTACCTGAATTCCATAGGCACAGTTAAAAAATTAGAAGTAGATTTATCGTTGTAGTCCCTTAACAGAAGGAATGGCAGAAAGGAAATGAGAGAGATAAAAGAAATAATTATAATCATTATAATATCGGATTTTTATTGCAGTTATTTAAACCAAGCAATAAAAAAAAGATCCAACGGAATGCGAGAGAAAAGTAATTAAAAATATTGTTTTTACTAGAGGGAATAAAATAATAAAATTTAAAAAAAGCGAACACCGCATTAGCATTACTAAAAGCAAGCAGAGACATCTATGTTGAGAACTCTAAACTACTCTGCAAAATCATTTTTCCCATTAATTAATTAAAAGTAATAAATCTACTAATAAAATCTTGCCAAATATATATTCTACAC
Organism: Strigamia transsilvanica; assembly: GCA_034701245.1. Lineage (NCBI taxonomy): Eukaryota > Metazoa > Arthropoda > Chilopoda > Geophilomorpha > Linotaeniidae > Strigamia > Strigamia transsilvanica. The sequence goes on from JAQIXU010000219.1 coordinate 24,669, forward strand.
CAAATAATTTACTTTTCATAAATAAATTTACGAGCTAAGCAATTCAACTCGATTTGCAACAGGATGTAATTCCGAGAGGAATTTCAGTCTTAAACTTTAATAGTCCTTCAAACTCAAAAGATATTGTTTGAACAATACAATTTTAAAGTTGTGCTTACCTTTGTGAGAGATTAGATTGTGTGTAGTTTCTGAATAAATTTGAAAATGAGAATTCTGTAGTTCCAACGCGAGGTAAAGCGTTGTTACTGGAGTGAACCATGTTCATGGCGTCTTTTATATTCAGCTTGGAAAATGTCTCCAATATCTTTGGATCGTTAGTCTTATGATCCCGGACGAACCAGCGTCGGATAAAATTGTTGTCATAATACTTAAACCTAAAAAAAATTAAATTATATGTTAAAAATCAAGTTTGTTCAAATATAAAGCCACTTGCTTATCTCGTAAGTGATGGTTCCCATGGTGACCAACAATATCTTCAATCCCAGCCATCAAATGATCCATAAACTGAAACATATATAGTCAACAGGATTAAAATGATGAGACCGGAAGCACGAGTCGATGGACACTCAAAGCACTTAGATAAAATGATGACCATAAAAAAAATTATAGCCAATTAATTTGTACACCCAGTCGTCGTAAAACTCACGCTCGACCAAAATACTCCAGAATTCGTAAACATCGGTTTAGTTTCACAATTGATAAACAAACATTACAATCAATTAACAGATCCGAAGTTAATTTTAACATTTCTATGGCAACTAACAGCTCCGGAAACAATTAAAGAAAGACGTGCTCGATATTTTCTTCGGTAAATATTTGTCGAGTAGTTACATAAATTACAATGTCAGCTTACCCGTTCGTGGATGCGTTCATTCATCGTTACTTTACGTTTCTCGCTCTTCTTGACTCCTAAAATATCTACCAATGGTTTTATCGTAATTCCCTAAAAATAAAATATTTAAAAAAAAAATTTATTTCATACAATTTGTTCTTGTTTTAAAATTTACAATATATTTTTTTTTCTGGAGGATGGGTGAGGGGGAATAAATTCATTAATCATTAATTCAGTTAATTAAAGAAGTCGTAAAACTGTCATTTAACAAATGCAAATTTAATTGGGAATGAAAACTTCTCATCATTTTTTTAAAGTAATATTTTAGTAATTACCTGTACAAATACTGTAAAATAAACCACTGCTATTGTGGTTGTTATGAACATATGCCTGTGCGCTGCATTCACGTTAATGGTTAGGACCAGAGCAAACGCCACTGCTCCTCGTAGACCTCCATAAGCCATAACAAATTCCTCGACTTTATTTAACTTCTGAACCCGAAAATGATTAGCGAATGCAGTTAGGATTACAACACCTAGAAGGAAAGAAATTCAATTTAGTTTCAATTCAAAATGTGGCGCCATCTTTTGACCAATAATCTCTTAATTCCATCATTTTATTACATCACGTTTATTTTCCTAAAAAATGACTCGAGTCAGGGCAAATAAATGTTCGCAATTATTACTAGAGATCATATCAGCATCATAAAAATTCATAATAACCCAATTGCGAAGTTACATAATATATATCCGTGAGGAAATGTCACTCAAGAAAGATTGCTCATGATTTCGAATCATCTTGGAAATGTTATCGCTTGGCACTTGTTGCCATCTAACGGCGAATTTACTCACCAATGGCTCTGTATACTGTACAAAAGAGGATGGTGAAGATGACGAACCACGTGTTCCAATCGTGGTCATCCGTAACCGTCGACACCCCAAGAAACATGAATATTATAGTTTCGGAGGAGCTGGCAATCATCTTCATCGTATACTTGACAGTTGTATGTGATTTGTGAGATATATTTGCTTCCACGTAATTTTTCATAGAAATTCCACAAAATGTTATTCTGAAAACGAATCGAAATATTTCAGCGTAAACAATTTTCCACTAACGCAGGAAGTAATATTTTTTAACGTAAATGATATAATGAAATATGAATGCCATATCTCATGGAATTATACGATTCGTATATGGTTTTTATCTGTACACAGCCTGTAATTACACGGAGGATTTCCTGTTGATGAATGTGATTTTTTTTCTCTTTTCAATTTTAAACAAATTATTAACAAAAATATCTCATATTTCCCCACCCCCCCATTTTTTGAATATTTTGTGCTCCATAACCTTGGCAAGTTTCCTCTTTAACCTGTTCGTTCAATAAATGAGTTGAACTGGAAGAAAAAAGGACTTGGGTTGAGAAATTGATAAAAACATGAAAATTTAAGGCTTCATTCAATAGCCTAAGACATCTTTTACGATTTCCCTCGGAGAAAACCTACAAATGCCAGAATCGTCGAACGCCGAACGCCGAATCGTCAACACGCTGTTGACGATATGCAGGACCGGCTCAGACGTGGTTTTTTCGGGCCCCAGAACGAGGCCCCGTGCTCAGATGGGCCTCACACTTTCAAATTCTAAGAAAATTGATAATTGCTAAGACATAGGGCATTCAATTTACCGCCTTTTTTTTTTCCGGTAAACCGGTAATTTTTTTTTCAAATTTCCGGTAAACCGGTAAATACCGGTAAATTGAAAAAAAATTGAAAAAAGCCTTAATTTTATGAAAAAAGCCTTAATTTTATGAAAAAAGCCTTAATTTCACACGTGAAAAGCACACTTTTACAGGTGAAAAGCCCATTTACACTTTTAAATGTAAAAAAAAACTTTTACATTGTGTAAAAAGTGTGCTTTTCACGTGTAATTTACACGGTGTAAAGCACACTTACATGTAAAAAGCTATTTTTTTCGTAATTATTTTCTTAATTAAGCGCTTATCAATTCCCAGAATTAATTTTAACTTATAAGTTAAAATTAATTCTGGGAATTGATACTGTAGTTTTATTTCGATTGTGGTGGAGCGATCGCGCAATATTCAATAAAGAGGCAATGGCAAAAGTGCAATGGCGGAAATACAGATAAGCTTAATAAAGACATGATTACGTGATTGGTTCGAAATCATGTGAAATTTGATTACGTGATTGGTTCCAGTAAACCGGAAACCGGTATTGAATGCCCTACTAAGACATATATTTTGGGACCCACTTTTCCCGAGGCCCCGCAAAACCTCCAGCCGGCCCTGGGACGCCTTAACTGGGACACAATTGAAGGTACCATCTGGGAAAGGTCAGAATTGTACTCAAATAGGGGACGTCGACGATTTAGGCACTGACGATTTGGTCGGACCCCGTTTTTCATAAAATGAAATAAACTCACGCTAAAATCCCGGACAGTTTAAACATTTCAGCATTAAGATACGACATGTATGACATGACAAACACGAGTATCGGCTCTATCACTCGTACATGATTAGTGAAACGAGTAACGAAGGCGGTCATATAGCCCCACACAACTCCTATAGCGGTTCCTCCAAGAGCAACGACGAAGAAAGAAGCGAAACCCGAGAGATAGTCAGTGTACTTTATACCGTTAACTTCAACCATTTCGGTGTATGCTTGAAACATGTGATACAATACCTATTAACGAGAAAAAACTGATTTTATTAATTAAGTTTTAAATTATAAATAACGCTTTTAACTTACCACAGTGACAGCATCGTTCAAAAGCGATTCACCGAACACCACTATGTACAAAACCTCGTTCACTTGTATTTCTTCAAAGACAGCAAGTACAGCCACAGGATCAACTGCAGAGATCAAGGCACTAAACAGAAAGGCATCGAGGATTTTTAATTCCACGCTGTACAGTCCAGTCAATCCAACTGCGTATAGAGATAGGCCGATGGTGACGGTGTTCCAAATAGTTCCGATTACTGCAAACAACAGAATGCTGCCCAGGTTGTCGAAAAAGAGCCTATTGGGCATGAAATAACCGGCGTCTAGCACGATTGGAGGCAACATGTACAAGAAGAAGGTGTCTGGTGTCAACGGGGAGACGGTCGTTAGTTGGGTGTAGAAGAGGAGAAGACCAATCACTACACCCACTACGATCAGCAAGCAACTTTCTGGGAAGATTGAAGATAATTTGTTCGCCATGTGAAAACCTAAGAAAAAATAAATAAAAATAATATTAAAATCGGTCGGGCTAAGACATTTCACATGTCGATCGATGTTGGCAAGTAAAAAAAATTGAAAATCGATTGGAATAAATAATAAAATCAAAAAGCATTTAATTTTGCACAGACGATTAATGAGTAGCTGGAGAACTGATCGTTTGTTTAATCATTTTTGTAACTATGGCAACAAGGCCACAACGAGTGATTGAGGAGTGATTGACATTGTACACATAGCTAGTCAACCCGAACTGAAACCAATACCTTATAGTGTAATTCAAAATTTCACTTTATTTAAATTTTTTAATTAGCTCACAAATAATTAACGTTTAGTTCCAGTTTTGTTTTGGTATATTGCCTTGAATCAAAACACAATTGCTCGATCAATTTAAGGCAAATTGACTAACAACATTTTTATACGGGTAATTAAATACTTTTAATTAATATTTTTCTTGTCACGCAGCATAACTTCATCGATCAGATCCAAAAATTGTCCACGTTGTTTAGAGACTCCCGCATTTTTATCATTTTTCATTTATTTGTTTTTTTATTTCGGCTTTCAAATACCTTTAATTTAAGCAATGAAGGCTTTTAACTTGTCAATTACGTATACAATCAAAGAACTTCGTTATTTTTAATACAAATATCGATTTTAATTCTGCGCCATTGCATCAAACCACTAGCGACGAAATTTTGCAACAATCGTTTGCATTGTAAACTGATTTATGTTATTAATTAAAGCCTGTGACATGGCACGACATCCTCTTGTAAAAACAAACAAATGCTCTTTACACACAACCATATTTTGATGGTTTATTTTTTTGCAATTTTATCCGGTAAGTCACGTATTGTAAAATGCGGAAATGAGTAAATATATTCTCTTTCACGTTGAATTAGCCGCAATGTTGCATAAAAAGAATAAAGCAGGGGCCTTTTTTATTTAAAAAAATTATAAGTAAAAAAAAAAAATAGCTCGTTAAACCTCAAGGAAAAGTCATGGTCTCTTATAATCGTCAACAACTTGACGACACAAATAACTACTGTAACAAATGTTGTGTAATGCCAATCATTAAAAACCATGACGGATTAATCTCAGACGGATATTCAATATATATATATGCTTATTGTAACAATTTTTATTACACATTTCTCAATAACAAAACTTATTTTTTCCAGTCCGATATTTTATGTGTGGAATTTGCAGGAAAGTTCAATTCCTTCCTCATTATTTTATAGTATTTTCTTTATGTTTATGTTTTTGTTTCCATTTTATTTCTTTTTTTTTTATATAAATTAAAAAAGTATATTTCCTAATAAAAAATTTTTAAAAAAAATCAAAAATAAAATTAAAACCTTAAACCTGATCTTAATACAGGAGCGCTTTTAATTCCCTTTTCTTTTGGAATCCAGCCAAATAAAAAGCGCATTCTGTTATGTTACCACATTATAAACAGGATGAGGGTAAGTATAACTAAAAAGTGTGCTAAGTATCATCTAATAAGCTTTAATTGTGTCAACTAAAACTAATATCTAGAAAACCGATGGAACTAATACGAGTCCATTACCATTTTTACCAATCAATAAATCCTTACATACAAATAGAGAGAGAGAGAAGCAGCACATATTAATAAATCATCGAAAGCTACACATTGAACTTGACCCACATTTGCACTGCCCCACACATTATTCTCAAAACATCAATACAGACCCACAAATCACAAGTTAGATAACACGCCCGAATACGCACACATTCATAACCATAACTTTATTCGATTTTTTTTTTAATTCTAAAATTATTTCCCACTTATCTCATAACTTCAAATTGAAGTGAGGAATAACAACTTCGACTTCAATTGAAATGTCCAGTAATTCATCATCACTCAACGATTAGAATTTGTAGGTTATAGCCATTACAAATTACAATTCAGACCATTTTTTATACCTACGTAGGTCATTGGGCTTTAAAAAAAATTGGGTTACACAAAGACGTATTTTAAAGTCCAAATATTTAAATAATAAATCAAAATAAATTTATTTAAAAAAAAATAATGTTTATCATGATTTTGTCATTGATATTAAACAGAGACAAAGATAAATCGCCAAAGGTGAGTTAATCAAAGCAAAGATCTTATAAATGGCACCCACACTTAATGTATGTACTTAAAAGTAAATTAAAGATACAAAATGCTTTGTTCTTATGAAATGAATTGATATATGTGGCTTGCTAGAGTTACCGTGATAAATAAGTGCGGAAGAAAACAACATTTAGCGAAATAGTCACTTCATGGTAACCTAAATCGGCAGAAATTTTTTTTATTTAAATTCTGCCACAGAAAATTACACAAACCGTAGTGTAACCAATTAAAAATTTAATGCAGCGAAGTGCTTTCACTCCAAAGTTCAAACAGCTGTGTTTGAAATCAAACATTATTATACAACATTATTTCCATTTCTTTTTTTTTTTATTTTTTATAGTTTTCTTTCTCTTCTTCTATTACGTTAGCTCATGTTTAATCATCCAACATATCCCACCCTCAGATTATACATAGACACACCTTAGCAGCAACAAAAATAAACCAAAATAGAGCCGTCTGCTTTATGATAGGGGCCCAAAAATAAAAGTATAAAAATAAAATAATAAGTAAATATTATAAGTTAGGAAAAAATTTTTTTTTTAAAAAAAAAAAAATCAGCTTGAAGGAAATTTTTATTGATTGAGTAGTTTTGAAATTTGACACTAAATCCAAATTCGCAGACAAAATGGCGGAAATCAAATTTTCAATACTTTAATAAAATTCACAATTTGCAAATATCCTTCCTGGAAATGCCATAGTTTTAAACAAATGTTTTTTCGTCTTTTCAATTAAAAAGATTTTTTTTTTAAATATATATTTTGTAAACTGACCCCAAAAACAACACGAAATATTCTGTTTCCCGTTTATATTGTTTTTATATAAGAACTACTGCGTTTGTTGATATTTATTCAAGAATTACGAAATAATCCCTAATCAAGCAGATTAAAATTGCAGGTGATGTCATACTAGATGTCCTAGTGTGAAATTACGATGGCATTCCGCCCAGAACTACTGAAAAAACACTTTAATCCTATTATTCTAACTTGTTATTGAAATAATTAATATAATTTTTTATTTTTTTACGTGAAAAAAAATACTTCATCATTCTTTTCTCTTATTTTTTGTTTAGATGGGAAATTTAACTTTAAATTTCCCATCTGTTTTTAAACCGGTCCAAACCTGTTGCAATTTTCTATATAATTTTTATTTCGAAGTTTTAATAATGTTATAGAAAAAAATATATTTTTTTTGAAAATTCCCAGGCACGTAAGGTGAACCAGAATAGATATTAACTAATTGCAACAGGTTAGTGAAGTTGTGTATTAAAACTATTCCAAATAAAAACAAAAATTAAAAATATTTAACCCGATGAAAACAAGTTTCTTTTCCACTTAGTTGAGTCCATAAGCTCTCACTCATAAAACTTATGTCGGTTGCTTAGTAACAGCATTCCTTTAGACACAGCCACAATGATTGTCATCACATTCATACCTGTTAATGAGGATCAAAAATCTTTCAAGTCGTACTTTTGACCCAAGCTGGTCAACTTTGTCATGTGTTAACCTGTATTTGTGAGACACAAGCGTCATAGCATGTGCACCACAACAATTTTCAGATAAACAACAAGCTCTACCTTTTGAACAAAAAAACTAATAATAACAAAAATATAAAAATAAAAACTAGCTATTTAGGTTGAAAAAACCTTCTAAAATAGGGTGGCTTCCAGTAATTCAAAACAGAAATAAAAATAAAAATAGACAACTTAAGCAACTTTTTCCTTACAAGTTTTCACTCTTTTCTTTTCTTATTTCTTTTTTTTTTTTACTTTACATTTCACAGGTCAATAACTTTGCAATTCGAATGATTTGATTTGGGATTTACTACTCTTGAATAAAAGATAATGAAATAATCCGGAATTATATTACTATACAGTGAAAAGAAAAGAAAGTCCCCTCTTTCTTTATCTCCCATCTCAAATACAAAAAAGGAAAAAAAAAAAAACAGAATAAAGAAAATAAAGTAAAGAACATAAATAACCAGACAATGACGTCTGTCGGTAAAAACATGCGGCAATTTCATGTCAAGCGTGTAAACACGAAACGGTACTAAACGAGTTGCCGTCTTTAATATTTGTGTAACAACACACCAGTACTTTAGTTATTTTGTTTACGGATGAAGAGAGATTCCGCTAATGTCATAACGAACAACGAAAGGAGTAAACACACAGTTGTAAACAAAGTCCAGATTTCTCGTTCTCCAGCTAAATAAATATCGATTTATGTGTTCTGTGTAGTTTTACTGCGATTTCTTGTTCTAAATATATATATATATTTTTTCAAGAAGGAGTGTTGTTCCGAGTGAGGTTTTTATAGTTTTTACGAGTTGACCGAAATGCATTACATCAATTTAACGGCATAACATTCGCCCTACTCACCTATCTTGGCCAAGGTAGCGAGAAAAATCCACAAGGCGATGATGAAGGGTATCTGCACGCGCTTGAAGTCTACCGAGGCCACCGGATAGTGATCTGGAATTGGATGACTGGAATCTGCCTCGTGGTCCGGTGGTTCGAACCCATGCAGGTCTGCGTGTCCTGTAGGACGGTGAGTGTTCTCCACTGCGGCAGACGAGGCAGCGTTCACCGACACCGAAAATGCCGTTACAACTACGGCGAACAACAGCCAGCTTGGCCACCGCCAACATTTTTCTTCCGTTCGGAGCATGGGCTCACAAAGCCCCCGTCGGATTATAAAAACCGGTGTATAAGCAGCGGCCGATCATTGCCACAATAATAACGCGGCAAACGGCAGCTGATTAGTGTCGACCCCATGATGCGGAATAGAGAGATGCCAAGAATGACGCGAAAGGTGGTTGGTCATGCTTTATGTGACGTCAGGCTTTGTGAAAGAGTACTCTGGTGCGGATATTTGACCTTAGTTTTTAAATATTGTTTTATAATGAAAGTAAAATTTGTTTTTGTTTTTGTTTTAAGTCGAAATACCTTATATTTAAAAAAAAAATTCTGAAGATAAATTTTAATCTATGAGATAATTACGTATGTGATGCTTTTTGTTTTGAATGTGATAAAATTAATACACGTATTTTGTTGTTGTGCTAAAAATAACAGTGTTGCAGTCGAGATATAGTATCAACAACAAGAATCTGAAAATTGTGCTATAATAAAAAACTACTTTATGAAAAATTAAAGTTTAGTATTTACAATCTCGGCTATTTGTTTGGTTCACGTTTATTAATTCGGAGCATCTAATCTATCGGCTCGCAGCATCAGTCTTTGAACAATGCGACCTCTAGAGACTGTAAATCAAACTACTTTCATAAGTGCTACGTGAGTTTACTGATGTAATCGCTAAAAATTGAGTGTCAATAAACCCTTTATGGACTTTTACGATAATTAAAAAAATAGTAGACAAATAGCCATCAGCAAAAACAATTCATTTTTATTATAATGATTCAAACAAATTAAAATATACCACTAAACTTGAAATTACAGGCACAAAAAGAAAATACCGATAATTTACATACGGAATAAAATAAGATTATTCTCGACATTATGTGAATGCATCCGAGCACCTTTAATAAGAATTAAGACCTTTTTCTAATTTGCTTTCTCATTAATTCTTTATACGGGAAGTTTAATGGTTTTCAAGCATAATTTTTATTTATATAGCAGCCGGAATTACATAAAGAGGCATGTTTTACGACACAACACTCAGCAGAGTATGAGATTTAACGCACAGGAACTTGGCCTCCTCAAATGCCAATTTGTTAACACTAATAGTCAGGGTCGGCTTTATGCCCGTTTTGCCGTATTTTAATCGGGCTTCGGCAAAACGGGAAATCACCAACGAAGCTACAGCGGAGGGCCCCGAAGTTAGGGCCGCGATCTAGACTTATTAAGACCCTGGGGCTAGAAAGCCCCTCAACACATAAACACCGTACATTTTCCACATATATTTTTTTCTGGGGGCCCTGTTATGTCGGGGGCCCGGTTGTGTTGGGGGCCCTGAAGCTTAAGTTTCATCAGCCTCATAGTAAATCCGCCCCTGATTATGGGGGCCCCCAAAGTTCTGCGCAAATGCCGTTCTTTTATCGTTTTGTTGGAGATCCAAAAAACCTAGAACCGGCTTTACTGCTCCTAGTATTTTCGTTTGTAGTTACAGGGCAGAGTTTATGAGATTTTAAAACAAAGTCCGTGAAGAGCCTCCTCTGGTCTCCACGCATTCTTCGAATTTTTTTCAAATTCCATTCTTAGTGCTATGTCAGTGCTTTTACTCTTTAGTGCTTCCAATATTTTTTCTGGCGTTCATATTGGTAATGAGATAAAGGTGCCACAGTTCCGGATGTATGTTTTTGGTGCAAAACAAAACTCGCTGAATATTTTACAGTTGCCAAGCACGAAACTCATTGCCATGCCTACAATCAGGTTGACGCACGCGATTAAGGGTGGCGTAGTTGCAACAGCCTGGCCAAGAACATTTTTGAATTGAATGACACTCGATTTATCGTTTAACGTTTATTTACTTCTGTGCCTGGAGTTTTTACTGTATTTATTTATCCCTTTCTAAGCGTTTGTTCAATATTTTCACTTGTTTTTAACACAATACAAAACAAACTATTTTATTCATGCTTTTGTCAAGAGTATATATATTCTTGCTTTTACAAACGTGAGCCCACTCAAGCCATAAATATTACTTCTGGTGATTGTGTTGTATGCCATTCGTGGTTTATCTTCCAAAACTAATGGAGACAATTCAAATTGAATGCAAGTGATTTTACAAACAGATTTAGGAAAAGACTCGTTACCAGGCGGTTTGACATTGCAATATTGCAATATACTAACACAATGAGCGTACATAGAGGAAGCAAACTGGAAACCTCGATGAATGATTTACCGTGCCCTTCTGTTCATCTTTCTGTGCAACCAGCCACAAACTCTGCAACCACTAACTCCTCCAAGCATTGCGGTACACGTCAGTCTTGACCCATATATTACTCACGAAATACTATAGGCGGCACGTGTACATAATTGAACAAATTTTATTTTCTCTTTGACAGTACTGAGAAACGATTTGATGATTGCAAAAGGAAATGATTTGCAATAAAGTCCGTAATTGTAATTTGCGCCGGAATAAATAATAAAAGATTTTAACCAATGATTTATCAGCATTCATTTACAATCGTGTCAACAAGAAACATCTAAATTTTATACTGATTGCATCCACGATTAATGACCAGACCAGTCGTTTTGGACAACATTGGAATCAGGGTCGGATCATGGGCTTGGAGCTTTGTGATATCAATGAGCTCATTGGTGATATGAATATTCGTTTTTACTTCAAATTTTGGGCCCACTTGCAAAACTATTATTGCCTTCCCCCCCCGCTCCAAGACCGGATTTAGGCCTACGTGCATGGCTGGGGCCTCCGATTTTTAGAGGCCCAAAAATTCAAAAAAAATAAATAACAAAATTTCCAAAAAATATTTTAAAAAAATTTAAAAAATAATAATTCTTTCTTCAAGATTAGATTTGGGCCCCAAAAAAGGCTGTGGGCATGGTCCCCAGTCCGTAAATATGCCTTTGGGGCCCAAAATTACAAAACAAAAATTTTAAAAAATAATTTAAAAAATTTTTTTTTTTCGAACGGGGGCCCCTTATGATCGGGGGGCCCGGGGAAACTGCCCCCGTTGCCCCCCTCTCCTTAATCCGTCCTGATTGGAATGGAAATTTGTGCCATAATTGCTTCTATAGTTTTTTATAGTTTTTTAGCAGGCAATGAATGCATGATCATGAAGTCACAGTCCAGGAAAGGACAGCATGGGGTCAAGGGATGAGGGGACCAAGACAATTAATACTTGTATGATTGTTCAATGTAGGGATTTTGCAAGCCGTGTACTACTGCCCTCTAGTGGCGACGTTATAAGGATTTTAAAATTCCTCAAATCTTCGCCTGGCATCAATTTTGACCTCGAGATTTACACTTTTCAGTGCACTGTATCTGTTTGCAACACAATCACCGATGAAAAAACACACAAAAAAAATTTAATTGCTCCATCATCATTCAAAAAATAATAAAATAAATTTTATTTTGTATCTATTACAGTTAAAACTTTCTGTTTAGACAATTTCAAAAGAAAATTACGAAAACAGGTTTTTAAATTTGCTAACTAGTATATCAAAAAGACTACCCCCTTTTTTATCAGTAGTTTTGAAATGTTTATCCAATCTATCTGATAATAACTTCTCGAGAAATTTTTTATCATTTTTACTATCGTCTGTTTTACTATCCGCTTCTGCTGAGAGATTGAGATCATCTAGTTCTTTATCAATTTCTTTTAACATTAAGGCTTTGTCATTTGAATGTAACTTCGTATTTATACTCCTTGTATTCCATTGCCAAGGAACATCAGAAGCATCGGCCAGTCGCAAAAATGGTTCAAACTCCGCTTCTTTTAAAACGATTTTCAATTGGTTTGGCTTATTGGTGATGACAGCGTCAATTCCTAGCCTACAAATCAACCATTTTAATTTACTAGTTTAAAAAACAAATCAACAAAAAGTGAAAAATCACAAAGACCTTAGGGTTTCTCTCATGTTATTGGGTAGATCGACTGTCCATGTGTAAACTTTATCCACAAAAGAAACTCCCAATTTTCGAATTATTTCACGTTCAGCTGCTAATCGTATAACACGTTGCGGGGTGCCAACTCTCTTACAGTTAGAACTGCCAGTTCCTACCCAAATGCGATTCGAAATTCCTGCACCAAGAAGTGCAGCTTTGAGTTTATCAGATCGAGAGAACTTTTGAACACTATAACCTGCAGTTTAATTAGAATTTAAAATTTCAATCCATAATCTACCGTAGAATTAAAAATAAAACCTTACCAAATCTTTCCAAATGCAATTTCATATTTGCGCTCTCAAAAGCATTTCGAAATCCCCTAACGAAGGCAAATGAGCGTAAATCAGGAAGCCCCAAAACGACCCATGCTCGACTGGATGGCACCTTTCCTATTAATATTATTTTACATTTTACAATTGACAAACAAATTGAAGAGAATAATTTACCTCTTGCGTACAGATAATTTATAATGTCATCTGCAAATTTTTCTCCGGCAGTATATAAAACTCCACGAGTTAGAGCATCGATTTTAAGGTTGATAAAAATTAAACTTAACCGTTGATTATAATCTTTAGCACCTGTAAATATATATTTTTATTACCGTATATACTTTTGACAATTTTTTCTTTAAACTTACCTGGCGTTGTAGTTCGTCTTAAAAACGATAAGTAATCTTTAAAGTTTTCCGATTTCATACAATTACGACTACAAGAACAAGGAAGACCATGTTGTGTTGTTTTAGGAATACCAGATGAAGAAAACTGAACATCTATTTGCAATCCATTTGCTCCGTCAGAAAGAAATGTTTCTGCCTCACTAATAGTATTAGCCATATTTGCAATAATGTATATTGGTGTACGATTTGCAATTTTATCATCATTTAAGTCTAAACGACAAAATAATACTTATTTGTATTGAGAAAGGCTTTGAGAAATGCGAATAAAACACACTTGTAATTTAAGCGTATACATTTCAATATTAAAATTAATAAGATATAAATGTGTGAAGAAAACCAGTCCCTATTTTCTCACCATCGTTGAGTTGGCAATACACAAGTGTAATTGCAGACAGCAAAAATCCCAGTTGAAAGAAATTCATCTTCAGTTGCTGGCCCTTAGAATTGTATTCTATTTAAAGTAATAAAAGCATTTTTCGTAGTTTCAAATGAATGAATGAGGTCAAAAATGCTATATAACTTCAAAAAAAGTTTAGGTCGCACAGGACAGTCAACTCTTTTGTAGTTAGCTTCGTTGCACTACATTTATTGCTTCACTGCAAAGCTTAGGATGTTAAATGTAAAGTAATACACCTAAACTTAAATTGATAGTTAATTTATATGTAAAAAAAATGCTCTTTTTAAAATCAACATTTAAAACTTAAACAGGAAACAGGAATGCGATTTACTTTTAGTCGACAGTCTTCAAGGACAGTGAACTTGAAAAAAAAAACTTTTAAATATAATGCAGTTCTTATAAATATAAACAGTATATCATTACGCCATAACATAACCTAGTTAATTCCTTTTTGTGTGGTAATAGTACTTTTTAACAAACTTGTCCAGCTTCAGATTTTGTTTTCTTCTAATCCAGCAAAATAAAGAAATTAATTCTTTGTTTTTTAAATAAAAAATAAAACTTAAAGCTTAAGAAATTTTTACTTTGCCATATTGTCACATAATTACTGTAATTAAAGAAAATTACCTTCGATTTAAAAAAAAATTTTTTTTAAAATAAATAAATAAAATTCTACAGAAAAATCAAGGTAAGCTACAAAAACTAACCTGCTTCGGGGAAGAGTGTCTAAAAGATAAAGACAAGTCCACAAAATATTTCAACCACTCCCATGAAAGATGGGTCAGCGTGCCAATGTTCTCTACTGTAACAAATTTTTCACTTGAGCGATTTCCATCGGTTTGTTTTCAAATACCAAGTGCAAGAACCGGTTCTTTAACTTCATTTATCATTAGCGCAACTTAGAGTCCCAACAAACCATGTCAAGCCATGAGTTATGATAAACAGAATTAATTACCCAACAAAATAAATAAAACCATATGAATACTTATGAAACAGTTCAGTATTTTTATTACTTGTTACCGACCTTTATAATATATTTTTAGAATAATTTATTATAAAGTCAAATTTTTTAGATTTTTTTTGTTTATCTTTTCTTTTAAAATACACCATTTACAAAATTATTTACATTCGATTTAAAAACAGTTTAACGTTTCAAAATAAAATTTCAGAAAACTTACAACATGAAAACTGAAAACCGAGTCTTCTTGGAAAATAAGTTCCTGACTTTTTATCTGGAAGTCAGACCAGCTGATAGTGAATAAAAGATAAGATTAAAAAGTGAACTTACTATTACAAAATACTAAACATTACAGTGTTTCATCACAAACAACTTTTGCTAAAATTTCATTTTTAGTAAAAGTTATTATTATTTTAGCAAAAAAGTTGTCAAAAGTTGCCACTTCCCATTTCAAAATCCCATTTCAAAATCCCATTTCACGTGGCACTACTGTATTAAATTTAAATTTAAAATAACTCGACTGTGACGCAATCTGGTTTAAACGTGCCCGATCGTGCAAAAACGATAAATCCGCATCTCGAATATCCTACAACTATGTAACGTAAATTAATTCCCACTCCCAAAAGATTAGAACCTTGCAATGGGTGTTTTAGCAGCACTTGTAGTTGTAACTTTATCAGATTGCGACTCTTCATCTAAAACTCCTGCTAGCAATTGTGCTGAGTCAATTTTCACAATCCCATCAACGTCGTTGCACACACTGCTAACTAAATTGTTAAAAACGTCCGACTGATCAGCGTACACATGATGCCCCGCTCCAGAAATGATCTGAAAAATAAACAACTTATCATTTCCCCTCTAAAATCATTACCCTCTAAAATCATTATTTCCTTCTAACTTAAGCATCTTACATGTACGCTGACATTAGCTTCTTCGGGTCTCTCTTGTTTGATTATGAATCCAGGGTTTCGGTCAATCCATGATCTCGACCCATATATTATAGATAAAGGCACATCCGCTCGTAAACTTCCGATTCTGTTTATCATCGGGCGCTTCGCCCATCCGAAACTCTCAGTCATAACTTTGAATGCGGTTTCACCACTACAAAAATTAAAAATTATATTTACATAACTAATACATTAACAATTTCATTACCTCGGTTTTTGAGCGTTACAATGGTAAATGTAATTAGAAATTGTATCGCTGTTATCATCAGTCACAGCTGCAAATTTCTTTTTCAAATCCGGGCGCAATTTCTCTATTAAACGTGGCCCTACATTCAAATTAAAAAGAAATTATCAATACGGTTTCATTACGATTAAGTATTATTCTATACCCCAAGGTCCAGCTACTCTAACGGCAGCGAGGGGGTTAAACGGTTGCAGTAGTGTGACTACTGCTTTCACCCATAAAGGTAATTGTCGCGGTTGTTGGCTGTGTTTCGGAGATTCGGGAAAACCCCATGGATCAGCCAAAATTAGTTGCTTAACCCGGTCCGGATAACGTAAGGAATATGCCGAAGCCAGAAATCCACCCATACTGTGTCCAAGAATAATAATTTTGTCCAACTTCAATTCTTTGCGCCAGTCTTCGATAGAATCTACTAATTGAAGTTCAGCTTCTTGGGCATCTGAGCTAAAACGAGGTCGCGAACTACGTCCAAATCCGAGCAAATCAAACGCATACACGGGCCGATTTTTCGCTAAATGGTCCAAATTGAGAATCCACAAACCGACACCAGCTCCGAATCCATGCACCAGCACTAACGGCGTGTTGTCTGATTTTTCGTTTACCGACACCGTCCATATTTTGTTGTCTTTATTGTCCACTCTATTTCCAATGTCTATGTACTTTCCTGAGTAGGCAGTTTTCAAGTCTGTAATTAAAACAAAACATTTTCCTGCTTATTATTTTCGAACCTTTGCAATTCGATCAAAGGTATAGAAATAATGATAAGAGGATGAGATAAAACCTTTCATACACCCATGCATCATACTTGCGTCATGTAGCGATGACGTTATATAAAGGTATTTAATATTCTATTATCTACATTTTTAAATTTTTGCTTATAAATTTCTTACATGATAAAAGCCTTCTCTCTGCATTCTGAAGGGCCGTCATTGAAGTTGGGCACCAACGAAGCCAACCACCAAACCAACCACTAAAATAAAATTTGGAACAAAAAAAAATATTAATATTTAAAAAAAATATATATATATACAAGAATGTGTAAAATATGCTTACAATAATCGCTCAGAAATAGCATAGAAAACAGTAATCAGCGTCTTACTTAAACTGACGAATACTTCGAGCATCCACCACCGCGGCCGAAGAATAACTTCTGTAGCCGGGCGAGTCACTCGTTGGTCACTTAGTACTAACTCTCCTTTCGAAGTGTAATGAAATTCGGCACGCATTATTTCACTTCCCTCGTAAATGAATGCAGGGAAGGTTTAAGCGCAGCGCAGTCGGTAAAAGCGGGTCATAAGTTGACAACTCAACTCGTGTGACCTTAGTGTACCAATCATAACACAAAGAGAATTATCGCAAACGGAGGAAACATTTATCTGTTTCTCGTTTTCAGTGTATCTGACTCTGGTTTTAAAGCGATTTGAACGAACGATTTAACATGATTAAAGTAAATTATTAATAGGTTTAAAAAATAAAAGCAATTGCGCAGTTATTCTATTTAGTTATGTTATGCTTATATACTTACACGTCTTCCACCTGAGCAACAACTTCAGTCATAACTCCGGTTACAGGAGCAGAAAAAAAAATTTGTTATAAATTTAGGAAAATTTATATAATCAATTCCTAGTTCATCAACTGATGATGTAACAAACAGTAAAACATACATACGACGTCATGTCAGCGCTTATTTCTGTAACTCATGTTGCAGCTGAGTTGAAGTCATTGCCCGTTTTTCATTTGAATGGACAGTATTTATTTTTAAAATACGTATTTATTATTACTGTCATGTAAAAAATGAAATAAACATATATATTTAGAGCAGCGCTTGTTTAACATCAACGTTAAACTAAAAATTAAGCTACAGGTGCATGAGGCGCTCGCACGAGGCGCTCGCTTGAGGGCCTCTCCAATCACTTAAAAAAATACAATTTTACATGCATTTCTGGAATTCATATATATTTAATCCGCTGCATGCACTTTTTTTCTGCTTTTTGTCCCTCCCCCAGATGGGGGTTCTGCTCCTAGGCCATTCAAGTTCAGTTACCTTAATCTGCCACTTCTTCTGAATAGATATGACATGCACTTCTTCTAGGATGCTTAGACTTGATATGCAGCCTCCCAAGTCCCAACCCAGACAACAAAAGTCCCAGTAGTGAGAGCGATATCTATTCTTGATCTCATGGACGTGGTGCTTTGTGCAAAACCGCTTATGTATTAACAGAAATGTCCCAAATAAAAGATTATGTAAGAAACTTGAATAAAGTAATTAAAGTTGACAACATTGCTGTTTATTTTGTATTTATTAATTAGGAATTTCAATGCAACTATATGACGATACCTGTCTCATTTTCATCAACAATTAATTGTGGTCACAACCAAATTACATGGCGTGCAGATTGTTAGCATTTATCCGTCTTTTGTATCAGCATCAGTAAAATGTTGTTTTACTTGCGGGCATTTTATACAACTTTCGCTTTTTGCCTGATCAGGATTCCAGCCGAATCTTTCTCACAGAAATTGAGTCTGCAGCACATAATTTGAATTCGCGAAAGATGTTAAAATTTCCTATAATTTTTCTCTGTTTTCTTACTTCTGCAGATGGTATTGGGACCATCGATGATGAGAAAGCTATTTCATATGAAGGGTAAGCCCGCAGAATTACAAACATTTCCAAAATGCAATATGCATTTGTATATATTTGTGCACCTTTCTCCATACAAGACATCAAGTTTATGGCATCATACCACAAACAACAGCTCACTTAGAATATCTTAGGACATTGGAAAATGATAACCAACATGTAAGAAAATAATATTATTTTATTTTACTTTTTAAACAAAAAAAAAACTTCTACAATATTTGACAGATTAAATTTTGGTCACAACCCCACGAGGTTTCAAAAGGTGTGACAATTCAAGTAAGTCCAGAAAAATTAATGACTTTTCGAAGCCAACTGACGGAAAAGCAGATTCCGTTTGCGGTAAAAGTAAACGATTTACAAAAGAAAATTGACAACGAAAGGCATGATAATTATCCACAAATGTTATTCCGTGTGATGGGAGCAGACGCATTTGACCTTGGTCAATATCATACCTTAGAAGAGGTGAGTAACCTTCTTGCGCAATAACTGAAAGTGTATCTTTCAATCATTCATTTATTAAAGATATACACATACTTGGGATTACTGAACGAGAAATATCCATCAAATACAAACTTAACCACTGTTGGACGATCGAATGCAGGCAAAGAAATAAAATTATTTTATGTTCGTATATTGAATTTTAATTAACGATTACCGGAAATATTTATTTTAATACTTGTATGAGACAGATTGGTCAGCATAATCCATTAAAAGAAAAGCCTTCAATTGTGATAGATGCTGGTATTCACGCGAGGGAGTGGATAGCTCCAGCCACTGCATTATACATAATTAAACAAGTCAGTGATGCAACTAGCTTTCCAAAAATAGTCAAATTAAATCCTGTTGTTTTATTCATTATTTTTCAGTTGTTGACAAGAAATGATCCATCTACAAACGAATTGCTAGAGACTTTTGATTGGTATATTTTTCCAGTACTAAATCCTGATGGATATGCCTTCAGTTGGACCAAGGCAATACCTTATGGTGTTTCATTTAAATCAAGTTTTGAATAAATAATCTTTGCAGGACCGACTTTGGAGGAAAAACAGACGAAATAGCCCAGACACACATTGTGTGGGAGTTGATCTGAACCGCAATTTTAATATTAGTAGCTAATTGTGAATCTGTTTCAATGCTAAGCAAAAAAAAATAACAATAATAATTTTAAAAACAAGGTTTTACACATGGAAAACAAACAAATCCATGTTCAGACACATATGCCGGGCATGAACCATTTTCCGAACCAGAAACAAGAGCGCTGAGAGCCTTTGTCAAAACACTAAGCAAACTGACAATAGCGATTTCACTACACAGTTACAGTCAAACATGGGTGACATCGTACATTTATAAATACGGATACCCCCCTCACTATGCAGACATTGTTAGTTCCTCTTAATCAATCGGTATTTGCTCACGTTTTTGTTATTTTATTTTTTACTCAAACAGGAATTAATAGCGAGAAAAGCATTGATGAAAGCTAGCGAAGTGAATCAGACATTTTACGGGTTTGGACCAGGCAGTGTACTCATGTGTAAACACTTTTTTTTATACGGATTAATCCAAAATATCAAACTAATTCAGACTGATTTCAGATCTTGCATCCGGCACTTCCATCGATTGGTACACCGAAGTTGTTGGTGTGAAATATGCCTTTATTGCAGAGTTAAGAGATAATGGAGATCATGGATTTTTACTACCAAAGTCACAAATTCTTCCAACTGGAGAAGAAACTTGGATAGCAATAAACGAGATTGCAAAAAATGTTCCAAGATAAAAACAATTTAATACACGAATGTTTTTTTGTTGCGATAATTACAAATAATGTTTTTTAGATTCTTTATCTTTCCTCTGAAAACGCTTTCCAAATAAAATTTCTAAATTCTTCACTTGGATAATGTACACTGAGTTCTGTTTTTTTGATTTGCATTCTGAAATGATTTCCTTCCCAGATTAAGAATAAAAATTGTTTACTATTTAATCCAACAAGTACACATTAACCGTATAAACATTTTTTTTCAATTGAAAATTAATTAAGTTATATCTTGATAGTGAAAACCATGGAAAGAAATTGCTCGTAAGAAATGTTAATCCAGCCATCTTGATCTGTATCCGATTGCCGAAATGATTGAGTTAGCAACTGAAAACATTTTGCAACAAATTATTTGCTTCATTTAATATCAAGAAATAAATAAAAATTGAAACTCACATGTAAAATAACGCAGCATTGTATAAAATCATCAAAGAAGATAACATTTTTCCCACTTCTATCGAATTTCCTCATAAGTGTGGTGTAAAAATTCTCAGATAAATTGTAACCTTTAAAAAAACAGTCGTTTTTAATATAATGTACCACGTGATATTATTTTTCTATTTACCAAACGATCTCAGCGCAGTTTGGAGCTCCGATCTATCAATATTACCGGAATTATCCCTATCGTAGCCTTTAAAACATGACTGCCAATCAGAAACGTATCGCCATAACGCAGCAAATTCATCAAAATTTATGGTTCCGCTGTTATTCCTATCAAACATACCTGAAATAAACAACAGACATCATCAAAACCAATATAAAAAATGAGATAATATTCAGAATATGGGTCCAACGCTGATTTTTGCAAAAGACACATTCTTATTGATCTCGCATCCTAAATCAGGAAAAAAGGATTCGTATGGTCAAGAGGACGCGTGTTAATCTGCGATGTTTGAGCACACGGAATAAAAGATAATAATATTTCGCTCAACATTTATTTTATTTTATTTTTTTCCTGATCCAGGACGCCGAGATCTACTAGAATATGTACCTTTAGCGAAAATTCGCGTTGGATCTGTATTCTTAACATATTCCAATAAAACGAACAAATTTGATCGTCATACCAATCATAAGTCGGACTGTTTCCGGATTAAAAGGCGTCCAAGTTCCTAGAATTAGCGATAAAGTCTATTGTGAGTCTCTGATTTTCTGTTTATATGTTAATTACCATTTGAAAGTGCAACTTGAAGTTCATTGGCTGTTATTGCCCCACTGCGATCTGAGTCTACCCTAATAAAATAAAACAAAAATATACGGATATTTAGTAAAAATCTAACTTTTCTTTGTTGCGACAAATTACCGTGAGAACACACTCCACAAAAATTGATGGTCAACTTGATTTTGAGGTGGAGGACCATGTTGCTGCTGTTGATAGCTGTACGCCATTTTGTAGGATTATAGTCCGTTGACGACAAACGTTAAACCGCTCGAAGGTGAACAACACATCTTTATCTGCAACACGTCAGCACATGGTGATCTCATCACACTGCATCGTATAATTGCGCCGTCCGATTGGGGAACGGTTATTTCCACGTGACGCTTCCTTGACCTCTTGTATTCGCGCATGTGCGACAAAGTTAAAACCTGGAATATTTTTCTATTTCGTCTTTACCAACACAATTTTTTTCAAAATTCAAATTTTTATTTGTAATATTATTGAAAAAAGTAAAAAAATTACATATTAAGAAGAGAGTAACAATAACAATAATAATAATATTAATAATAATAATAAAAATTCGTAAACTTTTTTAAACTTTCGTATATTATAACCTTTCTAAATTTAAAAAATCTATTATCTTAAAAAAATACAGCAATATAAATAAATGTAGGGGGAAACTATTTCGTTTTGTTCTTTTCATTTTTCTCTCGCAGTCCTTTACTCACTTGCTTACGACCCATCATTTCCAGCAAATGTGCCGCTTCAGGATTACTATCCAAAATACTCGCATCTTCTCGCTAGAAAACAAACAACATTTTCATCTCCTACAAAAAAAAATAATAATAATAAGAAATTAAACATTACAGTTCCTTCTGCCTCTTCCTTAGGCTCAGGTCCAACGCGCCAAACCTCCACAGCGCTAATTTCGAAATCCTGAGTCGCCGAAAATTGCGGACAATTAAATGTGATACACGTAGGTGAACATTTCCCGGATCCAAAATCAGCATCCAACCAAATACCAAAGTAATCTAATTGGCCACCAAATCCCTAACGAAATAAACCAATCAAAAACGTACAATTTTCACTTATTAAATCGATTTATATACCAATCCATTCGGCAAAGTTTGTTGATTCTGGTTCATATACATAAAATGATTATTGTAGCCTGTTGGTTCGTATAAATTAAATCTCGGCTTAACAGAAAATAAGAAACTTTCACTGGAACCTAATTCATGATTACCAAAATCAACAATTACTTGTATTATCACTAGTAATCGCATTTTACCTCTAAACGATGGATTTAATTGCCACGACTGACTAGCAAACCCACCAAAAATGTTTCCAGCTTTTTCTTTAATCACAACTAGAGTGGGGCCTTTATCGAGTATTTTATTACTCATCACAGAAAAACTTTCTCCATCCGTGGCACTATTGTACAACTGACACCACTCCTTTTTCACCTCGTACGGAAGACATTGATTTAAAATAAACACTACGCTCGCATTAAATATCGTGCCTTTGATCGGTTCTTCGTTAGTACAAATGGGGAAACCACAGTCCACCTAGTGTAGTATTTAAACAAAACAATTAAGTTTCAAATCCAACAAATTAAAAAAAATCTACATTTACATCTCCAATTGGAAAATGGTAATAGAAAATGGCATTCCATAGAAAAGGCATTAACGGGGTTTTTGCGAGCCAAACAGAAATATCAACTTCATCGAAATTAATATCTGGAATCGGATTACTTATAACTTCATTTTTTTTAGCACCTTAAAATAAAATTAATTTGTTAATTTCAAATAATAATAATAGTAACAATAGTAATAATAATAACTTGTCATTAATTAGTTACCAGGATTTACAAGATCGTTAATTATGAAACACACTAATGCTTCGTCGAATATATATTCCAATTTCCCATTCCAGCTTTGATACTCATTCGTTTTACCAATTGCTGTGGTGTAACTGTTGATGAGAGTTCCTACAAGCTGCAAATGAAATTCTTTTAAATTAAAACCACTTAAAATTCCAAATTAACTTGAAATCAATTCTTACAGTGTAAACTTTGGTCGAATTAACGGTACGTTTCCCTCCACTTGCTAAAACCACAAATACTTCAGGCAATTCTGTCGAAGATTGTTTTAAGATCCGAACCATGGTCGCCATAAATGCTGGATAACCAACGGGTAAATCTGCTTTCAATTCGGCTTGACCGCATAGTAAATAGTATAATCCTTTAATGAAATTGACTGGTAAGTTTGTACCTAAATATCTCTGGGAATAAAAATAAATAAAGAAGGGGGAGAAAAAAGACTTTTTAGTTTCGTGTTTTATTTTCGTTCCGGATTTGTACGGCTTTACTACCTGCCAGTGTTCTAAACGAAATGGTCTATTTTCATTTATTTCTGCAAAGGTTTTTTTCAATACTTCTTGTTCACTCGATGATAATTGCAAAGATTGAGTTGATGCATTTGATTTACTTCCTTTGCCGCCCATTGCAAAACCTCCCTTACCAATGTAACAATACTGCTGAAGTCATAATGCTACAGAATGGTATCAATAATGGATAATGCATTGTAAGTGAAATGGAGAAGCCCGACGACGACAGGAAAAAACCCGGTGAAGAACGAGGTCGAGGTGGCATGGTGGCGGTCTCTAGCGGCACAACAAATAACAATCGATGAATTGAAAAATTCTAGAACTTTTTAGTAATAAATTTTAGTTGCATTTTTTAAATTTACTTTTTTTTTTAAATTTAAATATATTTTTTTGATTGTGGTAAATTATTTCTATGTAGTTTGCAAAAAAAAAATATATTTTTTAAAAATCTATATGAACTATTCTAATTTTTAATTTAAAAGAGAATTCAAATCATTCCTTTTTACTTTGTTCCATGCCGCAGTAATCTCATCATAGCACACCGCTCTTGAAAATGTACATAATTTAATTCTAAACATATTTGTGTTGCATTGGTATTATATTGTCAATAATGTCAATATGGGCAAACCTTTGAAAAATTTGATTTATTTATATTCAATCAATACGCATTACATTCATCCGATTAACTATATCATCTGATGTATGACAGAATGACGGATCATCTAGAATTCTAGATGGTCATATTTTATTATTAAAACTGACGTGCAGTTTCTGTTATAAACTAATTCACACAAACTGTGCGAGGTTTATTCCTCAACAATACAAATCGAGAGTAATAGATAGTTACAT